>WSXT02136505.1:0-10577 GCA_011762715.2 Neuroterus valhalla
TGTTCAGCGACCCAAAAAACCTTGTAGGTACCACTTTCGTCTCGATTTTCGGAAATTTTCTTAACATGTCCCATTTTCCCATATACAGGCACCACTGTGCGACGTTAACAGTCAGATCCTGTTAAACCGCTTCCAGTAGGAATACATGATATTGATTACCTGTTCTTTTTTTACGAACGATGGGTGCTCTACAACAGTGCGTCGTACGCAACTTGCCATGAGGATAATTTTGTACCAACATTCACATATTTAATGACCTTCATGACCAGTGAGGCATAATCAGGCTAGCGATTCGGCAGCAGACGATTTTAAATTCCCAGTCATTTCCCGGTTCTTCACGGTCAAGTTTTCCAATTTTCCCGGTCAACTAGAAGTAACATATTCATGTTCGACGCAAAATGCAAACATTTATTCTTTTTTATTGACGTTCATTTTGAACATCCTCTAACACATCAGATCAAACATTGCAAAATGGATCAAATTTGACAAGAATACTCAAATTTTCAACAAAAAAATATCATTTTTACATTCTCATCTGAGAAGGTATGAGATTTGTGTAGAATTTGACCCCCTCCGGTTTTGCAAATTTCCACGTTTTAAGACCCCTGAAACCGAAAAAGAGGTTTTTGCGAATGTGTCTGTCTGTCTGCATGTCTTTATGACTGTCTGTAAACACGATAACTTCCGAAAAAACTGATCGATTTGATTGGCCTTTGGTACACTCTTTCAGTGTCAGAAACTGAATGTCAAGTTCGTTATCCAGCTGTTTTGGACGAGAAATCAGAGAACGGAAGCATTTTGAAAAAAAATTTGAATTTTTTTCCAAGAACCAAAAATTGAAAGTATAATTTCTTGTAGCACGTAAAAAGTGAAACAATTTATTCTGCTCATTTTTTTGATAAAAACAAAATTGTCAGAGTTATGGTATTTTCAAAATTCAAAAATATAAAAGAAAATGAGAATTATTAGCGAAATGACACAAGATTGAAAAAAAAGTCAGGGGGAAAAAATGTTTTTTTCTTGGGAGCCCTACCAGATCAAAACTACAATTTTTTTAATTTTCTCAAAAAATCGAAAATTCCAATTTTGTTCGCACAAAAAATAATTTAAAATAATCTGTGAACTCAAAAACTTTCGAAAGAAGGATCATATTCGATCGTGCTTCGGCACGCATTTTGAGGGACCAAAAAGACGAGTCAAGGTCGTTAACCAGCTATTTTGGATCCAAAATTAAAGAGGGGGAGCATTTTTACAATTTTTTTCAAATATGTAAAAATTGTAAGTACGGTTTATTATAGTAGGTAAAAAGTAAAACAATTTATCCTCATGATTTTTTTTTGGTAAGAACAAAATTGTCAAAGTTGTGGCATTTCAGAAATTCAAAAATATAAACAAAAATGAGCATTTTCAGCTAAACAACGGAAGATATTTAAAAGAGGTATAGGAGAAAAAAAGATCCACGAATTTTGTAAAATTTACTTGTTGTTAGGACAAGTTGTTTTTGCTTCATCTATTATAGAACACATGAAAAATGAAAAAAATGTACTTTTGGACGATTGCCACAAGCTTGGGAAAAATCAAATAGACCCAAGTTCCAGAAAAAGATCTATAATATTGTTAAAATTTTTCCGATTCGACGCATATTTTTTGCTTAAAGAGAGGTTCTGGTCTCTTTAGCCAAAAATGAAGCAAAGTTTGATGATTTATTATGAGATTAAGGAAAGACTTACAAAGTTCCGGTTTTAAGTATTTTATTGAGTCTTGTTTCTAGAAGGCAGAACAATTTTTTTTTACAAAATTCTATATGGCGGCCCCAAAATGGCGGCTCTCGCAAACCTCTCCCGGCGAGACATCGTTCGCTCGTGTCAAGCCTACAGCCTCTTGTAGTGAACTGACATCAAAATTTGAAAAAAAATATCCAATTTTTACCCACTTTTTGCAACTTCAATCTTGTTAAACAATAAGCATTCAACAATTGTTTGAACTCATTTCAGGCTGCAGTCATACAAAAAATCATACTCTTCCAGGAAAACTTTAGTAGAAGGAAATCGGATCTTGAGTTAGGTTTGACAAGAGGTTGAAAAAAATGGTTTCGAGAAAAACGCCTTCCAAGTTTAAAGTTTCAAAAGCACGTTTCGGGAGTTCAGTGCATTCGAGAGGCTTTAATCCGAAAAATATGCTCCGGATAAAAAAAATCCTTTTCAATAAAAAAAAAAATTTTATTTTTTTGGAAAAAAAGACCAGAAACTCCCCGTAAATCATATAAAATAAAATAAAACATGAAACACTTATGTTTCTAGCAAAAGCACACAAAGTATTTAAAAAAAAATTGGGAAAAAAATCCTCTACCGTTTCGGACAAATTTTGATCAAGTGCGCAGCATGAGATACAAGATGAGAGTGTATTCGTTGAAGCCCGAAAAACTTTAACAGAAGAGAATTCACAATCATCTATTTAAAGTAGTCGACATTTCGCTATCGAGTATCAAAAGCTCTGTATGCAAATGTAGGGAAGTAAAAACACCGAGCGCGTAGCGCGAGGGAAAATTATAACCGAGCGCGGAGAACGAGGTCAGTTTATCATCGAGCGCGAAGCGCGCGATAAGAATGTGCCTGCGTAGCGGGCAGATTTTTTCCTACAAAAATTGGAACGGAAACCTAAAATTAAAAAAATTAATTTCGGATACTAAAGAAAAACGTATTTCCAACAAAATAGTTCATTTTTCAACCAATGTGTTGAATTTCCAGAGAACATTATAAATTTTCAGTCAGAACAGTTAAATTTCAAACCAAGAAGATGGACTTTAAACCGAAAAGTTCCAAATAGAAAGAATCATTTTCAAAGGGAAGATATAATGTTTCATGAAAATAGTCGAATTTCAACAAAAATTTGAATACTCAAATTTTTATTCAAAAAAATGGATGAATAACTAAACAAATCAATTTTTCACTAAAACTACGAAATTTTCAATTGAAATAGGTTAAATCTCAATTAAAAAATTACCTATAACAAAAAAAACCTACTGCCAACAAAAAAAAGAAAACTAACTTAACCAACAAAAAAAAACTAACATTGAAACAAATGATTACATTTGTACACAAAATGATGAATCGAATGGAACTGTAAATGTTTCACTGAAGTTAATCCTTTGAAAAAAAAATAATTTTGAAGGAAATGGTTGAAATTTCAGATATAAAAATAAAAAAATCTCGTACAAAAATGGAATAGCGAGTAGTTTTTGGTAGAATTTTGGATAGTCTAGGTTGAGTCAAGTAAATTCCCGGGTTTCAATTGAAGATCCCGGTCATTTGCTTGTTTTTCCGGTTAATAAAATTCCCGGTCCATCCCGGTTTCCCGGTCAAGTCGCCACCCTAATAATGCTTTCTCGTAGAGCGCGATTCGAATGCGGATTTTTGTTAAAATAGAGGATGGACCTTTTTCTAATAATAAAGACCAACTCATCAAAAGAGAATATCCGGCGCGTACTCAAAATCAGATGGTAAATATGCAGTCGAGTGTTCGAACTGCCCGCTTTGTGGCTACAGAAATGTTCAACTCCGTGCGCTCACTGCGTCTCGCACGATCCTTCGAACCCCCTTGTCTTCGACCGGAATTCTAGGAACAGCATAAGCTTGAGGAATTCATATTAAGGTTCGAGTACTTGAGGACTGAAAATTTAAGCCATTTCACAAACTTGGCAGTTCCATTGAGAGTGTTTGCGACGTTTTATAAAGACAACTAAGTCAAAAGCAAGCAACCTACATTCCCATAGTCCCTGCTTCCACTTAGAGTACCATTTCACGTTATTACTTAGGCAATGACTATGAAGTAGGATTAGGAACGAGTTACGTGCGAGCTCAACTAAGAACTTTCGCAAGTCAAAGTCCGTAAATCTAGAACGAGCTCTCGAGGGTTGATGGGAACTTGTCGGTGACAAGGCTACTTTTGCTTTTGATGCTCCCACTAAAGCTGAATAAATATGGACCCAAGAATCAGGAGGATCTTAACACCGATGGCTCTCTATGAAAACATCCTGCGCGTAGAGGCAACGAAAATTTCTGATATCCGAAGATCAAAGCAAAGAAAAGCTAATAATCTTGTTTCCTGAGATTATCATCTCCTTTGAGAGTCAAACGGAGAAATTATTTGAGTAATTAACTTAAAGTTAGTCCTTCAATCATACTACAAAGTTTGGAGGTTGATTCCAAACTTTTGAGGAAAAAATGAAGCACGAGCTTTACTGGAGACTTGCGGAAGGAAATAATGAGATCCCATACAAATTTGGTAGAGTGATGGGAACTCTTACTTTCTGGATCACGGAATATATCTCTACCTTTCTGAGCTGCGATGATATCCATCATGGTACATAGAGAAAGCACAAGTAGTGTAGATACTTCTCCCATCTTATCAACCACTCTCTAGACAGAAGCCCGATAATGATGATGGCAGCTCCACTGACTCTTGGAAACTTATTATTCATGTAGAAGAGATTCTACCAGTATCCACTATTTTTCCCTCTTTCGCTTCCACTGATCCCTAGAGAGAAAAGATAAACAGCTTCAGACAACAGATGGGTCATCTCATTTTTTTCTTGTCCCAATAGCTACTATCGCCCACAAGTAACAAGAATCCTCTCCATTTCCTGTTTTTTCATCAATGTTTGGCAGACCTCTAGATAACCTTTTTATATGATTTTCTAGTCAAATATCAAGCCTTGAAGTTCTGCTGAAACTGGAGGTTGAGATTACTCGAGAGTACTTCCAAAATGCAGCAAGTTCGAAATGGAATTGTCTTAAAAGTGCGAGATGTGAATTAGCTCAACGCAAATGTCAGGCATGATCCTGGCCAGTGGTAATTGGCCGAAGGTGAGAGAAAGGAGCGCCAACGACCACTAAGATAAACACAAAAATGTCCAGAATGACCGAAACGCGTTTTTCAATTGCTTGTACAAATTAAACGCAGCCTTCGTAGCGACCAAAAAATTAACAAGCTTATCGCAAGGGTTCAAAACGTATATCCGTGCATTCATACCTTGTCTCAATGAGTCCGCTGATGCTTGAATTAATATGCCCGACTGGAATCAATAGTTTTCAGAATGTTTCTGCTACGCGACAGATGGCCAGTCCAATCCATCCCTTTCCAACCTGTGCTCGTTCGCTATGACAATACGAGGATAGTTGTTTCTCCGAACTGTCTCTTTTGCACCCGTGATTGTGATCCTCTATCTCTTTCGCGTCTGTGCTAGCACGTTAATTGAGTTGCCGGATTATCAAAGGAGGGCACGTAAAATTATGTTTGAGAGCAGAGGTGTCCAACGCGTGAGCAACGGTGTGAATAACTGTCACTCGTCAATCTCCTCTCTTACCACCTTGAATGCGTTCATGCAGTGAGCGCGATGTGGAAAGGGGAAAAGAGAAGAGAATTCTCGACTGTTTGACTGTTTCCGAAATTGATTAAAAAACTAACTTTTCTTAAAATCAGAAATTGATCTCCTTTTTTACTTAAACTCGCGACAACTTAGCCAATTTTAAGGATTTACTAATGAATCAAAAAAGAAAATACGTGTTTAAGTATTTAACAAGTAACTTTTTCATCAGCTGTGATTCATTATACATTTACCCGGAGCAAAGGACAAGAACTGGTTCAGTAATCAAGTAGCATCAGAGCATTATGATTAGTTAAGAGTTTTGAGGAAAATATCAGTAACCGATATGTTACCGACCGATTCCATTTCAATTCATGCGACCTGGCGACACTTATGTCACCGATCGTCTCCGAATTGAAATATGTTTTTCTAGGTGAGAAATAAGGGGACACGTATTTTTTTGTTTTTCTATTGGACCAAAATTACAGGATCTATGTTGCTTTCAAAGTTAACCTCTAAAATGACTCTCGGTCAACTGAAAAATGATAATACCTGATAAGTTTGTAGTTTTTAAGATTTTTCGTGGTTGTCTTGTGTTGTTTGATGTAGTTTTAGGTGTTCTTTTAACTTGAATTATTCATTTTTAGAAATAATTAAAATTAACCTAGAAAATACTATTTTTATAGGAATATTCGAATCCGATTTTCTCAAAAACGTCATATTTTTTGGCTGAATCTTTTTTATAAATAGCTGATTCCAGGACCTAAATTTTGAGCTATATGGGACTATCCAATTTTGCGTCATATGAAAATAAAAAAAAATAAAATCGATTTTTTTACACTTTTTGCGTTTGTTTGCACGAGTCTTTCAGTAAATCATTTTCAATTATACAAAAATATTTTTGAGACAAGAGTATTACTATAGTTAAGTCTTAAATTACATTCTTACTTTCAAATTAAATTTTTTTTTGATAATTAAAAAAATGTGAGAATTTCATCCAAGACTTAATTATAGTGATACTGTTATTTTAAAAACATTTTTGTATAATTAAAAATGATTTACTAAAAGACTCGTGCAAACAAACGCAAAAATTGAAGAAAAAAAATCTTGTTTATTTTTTTATGTCCATATGACGCAAAGTTGGAAAGTCCTATCTAGCTCAAAATTTAGGCCTTGGAAACAGCTACTTGTGAAAAAAAGCATAAAAAACATGATGCTTTTGATAAAGTCGAATTTGAATATTTTTATTTATCAGGTATTTCCATTTTTCAGATGACCGAGAGTCATATTTTGGAAATTTATTAAATTTGTGGCAATTTTTGAGATTTGTGATGATTTATACAATTTAAAACTCAAAAGCAAAAAGTCAACTACTTCAATTTGATGATTGCGAATTATTTTTTGTTGAAGCTCCTCTGGCTCTAGAGAGTACATTCTCATCGCGTTTCGCGTGCTGCGCACTCGGTCAAAATTTTTCCAAAACGGAAGAGAGGTTTTGTTGCTCCATTTTTTTCATATGTTGTGTACTTTTTATAGAAATTTAATTTTCTAATTTTTTTCATGTCTATTTGTTTTTCCAGAGCTTGTGTCGATTGTCCGAAAATTCCATTTTTTATTTTCAATATGATTCTTTATGGATGAAGGAAAAACTACTTATCCTGCCGAAAAGTAAATTTTATCAAATTTGTAGATCCTTATTGTTTGCCCAATTTTGGTTTGTCTTTGTTTTCCGGTACCTTGCATAGTTTGATCGAAAAAGGAAACTTTATATTTTCAATCATTTTTTGTGCGACCAAAATTTCAATTTTTGAGGAACTTCAGAAAGTTGTAGAGATCATCTTGAAGACCTCCGATAAAGAAACGTTTTTTCTCATTTACCAACAAATCTAACAAACTTAACCTTCAGTTTCTGACTTTAAAAGTGTGTACCAATAATAGTAATAATAATTGGAATGAAATAACAATGACATCACTGGCCATGATTATTCATTCATTGTGCAGGCATAAAAATTCAGAAAATAACCAGATCCTTCGCGTACGTACAGTTGAGAATCGTCTTCAAAAATATGTCAAAGGATATTGATATTTTCATAAATCATAAAAAGGAAATTCAACATGAAATAAATAATATTTGAACTGTTTTTCTTCATGAACTGAATTATACATAATGCAGTTGATCTTCAACGCTGAAAATTATTTGTATACTTTGTTAGAAAGAATACAACTTTTATCTTTTGTCTCAAGTTACTATTGACACAGGCATATCGAGTCTCTCATCTGCCCGCTTTTATAACTTTTATTCATTTTTTCAATTCTATGCAAATCTTACGAATAATACATATTTTATTAATTTTGGAAGCTCTACCCCTTTTCTATTCATTTATCGTGAAATCGGTAACTTTAATGAAAAGCGGGCAGATGAGAGACTCGATATGCCTGTGTCAATAGCAACTGAAGACAAAAGATAGAAGTTGTATTCTTTTCTAACAAAGTAAATAAATAATTTGCAGTGCGAGATATCAACTGCATCATATTTAAACCAGTTCATGAGGAGAAATAGGTAAAATTATATTTATTTAATGTTTATCCCCTTTTTATGATTCATGAAGATATCAATATACTTTGACATACCTTTTGAAGACGATTCTCAACTGAGCGTACGCGACGGATCTGGTTTTTTTTGGAGTCCTTTATTACAAACTTTCTCTCACCTTCCCAAATTTTCTCTTGGAAATTTTTTCGAGGTATTATACACAAGAAAAAACAGGAAACTGGCGATATTCCGTGTCTGTAAAACGTGCAGAAATAAACCCTGCACGCTAGTCTCACAGTAGTGAGTCTGCAAAAAAAAAGTTTCAATATTCAAATCGTTTCTTCTGCACTTTATTTACCTTACCTATTTATAGTTTTAAACTATATTAGTACGTGAAGCCAAAAATGTACCCCCTGACACACATTTGGTACTAATACTTTCCCCCTTTATTCGCAATCTCGTTTCATCCCGAGATATCAAAAAACTCCCAAGACAGCATTGTTCCTTTTCTTGCTTCTCGCGCATAACATTTGTATCTGTCTTCTATTCCATTTCAGAATATACGCTGTATGCGGATACTTATCAGAGAAGTAAAGGAGGTTCTATTCTTTATTCATTGCAATTTTTCGCTAGGGTAAATTGTCGTCCCTGCCAAGATTAAAATTTCCATAAATAATTACCTAACCAGACAAGCCAGACATTTTTAATTTGCTCGACATTACGAAAAAGTTAATGAATAGAGGTCCTGTTGCTCCACTGTAGTTCTGTTACGGGCATTCAGGGAATTAATTACATAAAAGTTCTGAGGGGAAATTTATATTTTACTTTGTGATGAACCCTGAATCAGGAATATAAATTGCCTTTCACGAATTTTACTCAAAGCATTCACGGAAAATTACCGTTTCCAAAATTCAAGGGAAAATTTGAAGAGAGATTATTTCTTTCTCAATTTGATTTTGGTTATATGTGTACAAAATTCATCGAGTGGAAAAATTCTCTTTCACAGGAAAACCCTTCTTTCATTTTGCCATCCTTTTAGTAAAAAAGAGGTATTTAATTTGCGCAGTGATATACAAACTCGTTCCAGAGATATTAAAAAACGTCTGCCAAAGAGAGGAAACGATGTTCACCATGTCATGCTTGGGGGTCCGTCGAGTTGAAAATTTCATCTTTATCAGAATTCGATTTAGTGGTAATGGCAGAGTTGTCCAAGCGTAGAAAGACAGGAGAAATTTTGTGCGGGAAAATAAGTATACGAGAGAATAACCAATATACTCCCGGAAGCTTTTCCATTTGCATTTCACTGCATGTTGTATAGACGATTTTCTACGTCGAATAGTAGGTACTATATACTGGGTTCCCGAATCTGTAATTCTAATCAATGTATTTCCAATTGCGAAAATGAAGAGAATTCACTGATACTCTTCTATAAAACAGTGACACCAATCTTTTGCAATAAGAAAAAAATAAATAAATTAAGAATAATAGAAGAATTTATTAATATATACTGAAATAATTGGAGAAGTTTGGATTTGAGTCACCCAGTAGAATAGCAAAGTCATTTCCAAGATGTTTTCGTCGATCTGGCTGATGGCGCGATGAAATCGTCTCCGAATGCGATACTTTCGAAGGAGTTATGTACAATTTGCAGAATCTGATTATACCAGAGTTCATTCTCTGAGCATACCTTCGAGGAGATTTCATTTGCAGAAAAAGTGCCATAAACTGGAAGCTGATATCCACAAAAGATTGACTATAGAACGAAAGAAAGTCAGACTTCATGCGAACATCTCTAAATGTTTTTGTACACAAACTTTAATTGCACCAAAAGAGAAACTAGATTTTAAATCGAAATTTTCCTTTCTCGAGGAAAGTAGAATCGAATATTCAGTAGATATGTGGAAACTCTTAGTCAGACATCCGTTTTAACGAATTGTAATCTTAAGATTCATCAATTTTTCTCCCTGAGAAAGTTTGATAATTTGTATACATTATCTTATTGCTATTGTTACTATTCATGAATTATAATTTTTTATCTATTTATTGAGTGAAACAAACTCATTATATTTCTATTAGGAAAAGACAATGAACTCCGGATGCTCTAAATCTAAGAATATTTCTCTAATCCCTTTTGATATTGCATCCTCAAAATTCCTTATCATACCATTATCAGCATCCTAAATAACGATCATCTATCTTCAAAAATACATCCAAGCAGGGTGTCAGCGAAGCAGCTATTTCTTCATTTTCATCCAATTTTTTACCTTTTTACGTTCTCATCAGAGAAGGTATCAGATTTGTGTGAAATTTGACACCCCCTTCCCCCACCCCACCCCGGTTCTGTCCAATGTCCAGGGTTTGAGACCCCCCGAACCCACAAAAAAAAGTTTTTACGAATGTTTCTGTCTGTCTGTCTGTATATCTGTCTGAATGTCTCTCTGTGAGCACGATAACTTACAAAAAAACAAATCGATTTTATTGGCCTTTGGTACACTCTTCCAGTATCAAAAACTGAAGGTCAAGTTCGTTAGTCAGCTATTTTGGATGGGAACTCAAAAAGTTGGAGCATTTCTAAAATTTTTGACACTTTTTTTTTAAGACTCAAGAATTTTAAGTACGGCTTTCTGTAGTAAGTAATAAGTGAAACAGTTTTCCTTATGATTTTTTTTGACGAATCGC
>WSXT02136527.1:0-10576 GCA_011762715.2 Neuroterus valhalla
TCGAGCGCGAAGCGCGAGATCCTACGGACGCGCGCCCTAGGCGCGCTGATACTTGCGAGCGAAGCGAGCTGCGCGCGTTTATTATCTAAGCTATTTTAACCAAAGAAAACGAATGCGCTGTTTCTTAGATGCAAACAAGTGTACCAAAGACCGATTTGATCCGTTTATTTTTTTCGCGGGAGTTATCGTGTTTACGGACGGACGGACAGACATACAGACCATTAGCCAGCACCATTGCCAAAACCTGTTTTCCAGCTTCAGAGGGTCTAAAAACGTGGAGTTCCGTTGAAAATTCAAGATGTGATAATTGAAAATTGAAAAATTGTCCTGCGAGCTGCGAAACTGCGTGAGGCAGCAGTTTTCGTAAATATTAAATTCAAACGAAATGTATCTAAGATCCAGTGTATTTTTAATATCTGCAGAAGCAGTCAAATAGACTCAAACAAAAGTCAAACGAAGTCGAGTTTTAGGTTTTACAATGACGACTACACACTAAGATAAAGGTTCGTTTTTGTTTAAAAGAATTCCTCAACTGTCTCAACTGCAACGGTTTCTGTCTCGTAATCGTCAAGTTTGGATGATCCGGAAACTACAGACCTAACTATGGTTCCAAAATTGAGTTAATAATTTCCCCTAGTATGCCGAATTTGGCATATTTCTTTCAGCCTATAGGGGCGGCAGATACCTTAATCCGATACTGACTACCTTTGAATGCATAACAAATGAAAGATTAATAATGAAAATTGGATAAATGAAACAAGAAAGGAAGAAGACAGACCAAATAAGAATAACCAAAAAAAAAGTACCCAATGTTGGTTCATGAAAGAGTATTGGGATCCGCCGCACTGCGATACGACATCTGGTGGCGGAATTTGAAACGTTCATCTCTAGGTAGATTTTAACAGTGTGAATTAGGTACCCCACAAATTTAATGTTTTTGTAGAAATGAACGATAAATAGTGCGTGACAGTGACATAGAATGATTGGAAAAGTTGATTTTTTCCGTAAATAAAACTTAATGATGGAATTTTCACCACGAAAGTCAAAAAGCAAGGAGTTTTGCTGCGTGTACGGCTGTTCCTCTACAGCTCGTAAACATAAAACGATAAGGTTTTTTCGTTTCCCGAAATTGGGTTTGATTTTGGTTGAGATAACAGATCTGTTTGGAAATTCTGAATCCATTGATCGATGTAATGAAATAACCTTTAAATTGAGAAAACGCTTAACTCACTGCATACATGAAAGGGAGGTTTTTTTCATAAAATTGATATCAATCACAATAGAATTTGAATCCTAATATTAATTAGAAAAAAATAATAATGTATCATACTCAACGATAAAAATATTTGTTGATGAAGTGATATTGTACTTACATGTTCAGGAACAATAATGTGGCAACCACGTGCTTGCACTAATGACTTAATCCAGCTTTACACGAGCAATGCATTTTCTCTATAATTCCGTGAACATTTCTTTATAATATAAATTATTTTAGTCTACTTTCGTAGGTTTTCAATGCTTTGATTCAAAATCTACCGTCTAGATGTCTGATCCTAATAGGAATTGGAGATTGTAGAGATTTGGAGGGATAATAGACGTGAAGTTATTTTTATGAAACAGAAAAATGTATTATTTCGAAATGCATCTAACACATTTTTAATTTAACGGAACTATGAATTAGCTGTATAATACATATGGTTTGCAATGTTCTTGAATACATTTTGCCAATGTTCTGATGATATCTCGGTGATATGAGGATTTCTTTTTAATTGCTAAGAATTCGTTATACCCTGCTCGAATTTTGTTTCTGGCTGTAATAAAGGCAGTAAAAGTCTTTATTATTTACGTTATAAAAATAAAATAACAAACGTTAATAAGTACAGAATTAATGATATGCAACTGGAAGAATAAAATTATAGAAACAAGCAACAAGAAACAAATATCAAAAAGAATAAATTTTAGTACATACCAGAATTCTCTTTAAGACACGTTACAATGATATTAGTGTTGACATCTTTTCGGGTATTTTTTGGAAGAGATAGTTTTTCAATTGACCAAAAGTAAAAATCGTGAAACAGAAATTTTTGGAATGGCATTAGGGTCTATACTATTTATTTGTCATGGATCGATTCCAATAAGCATGGATGTTTTTCTTAAAATAGTTCATGTTAAAACATTCCGTCCAGGGCTGATTCACTGGACTCATCAGTAATAGTACAGTTAATCTGTCAAATTTTGTGAAAAAAAATACCATAAAACATTTTTTACGGAAATCACTAGAAGAGCATTCAAAAAGCTAGCCTGAAAAATTCGGGATCGTTCAGGAGCAGGTTTTTGAGAAAACTCAAAAAGTTTCTGTATTTGATATATTTCGGAACTGGTAGGTTTTGGGGAAAATTTGTAGGGAAAAAAATGTTAAAGAAAATATTTTCTACAACTTTTTTAATTGGGTGGACACCCTGCGATGAAAAGTGCAATTAATGGATGGCGCTAAAGTATCAAGAAAAGTGTTTTCTCGCTTTTTGGCACCGAAAAAATTTTTTTATCCCAAACTGTCAATAAAACGGTTGTTTGTCTTAAGAAAACCTACAAAACCTATACCAAAGTTTTTCTTTTCCGACTTACCATTCACGAGTTATAGCGTGACAAACTTGTCACCGTAGTTTTTCCATTGCTTCCGACGAGAGGGACGTTAGTGTGGGTAAATAATAAGCCATTACCTACTACAGGCTGAAAAAATAATTTTTTGTGAGGAGGACTTTTAAATTATTCCTAATTATGATGATTTTTGATTATGAATTAATATTTATTATTATTGATTCTTTTCCAAAACTATGCTGACTTGAGTATCGAACGTGATTCAAGGAGGTTTCAAAAATGTTATATCAAACGAACTGTACAAAAATGTGCTAATAATTGTTGTTGAGCGTGCAACATGGAAAATACGTGTAGGTGTTTATTATTTCATGGGATCTTGGCTCAGTAAAAAAAAAATGCTTCGTCCATGCCAATTTGTATTTCATTACAAAACCAAACAGTTATTTGACAATATCAATGAAATTTGCATAGCATTGTTTACTTCTTTTTTTGACGCCTTTGCTTTATTTCGGTATAACTCGTGAGCGATGAGTCGGAAAAGTAAAAATTGTATTTGAATCTCGTAGGTTCTCTTAAGACAAACAACTTTTTCATTGACAGTTTCGCAATAAAATTTTTTTTTCTGTGCCAAAAAGTGAGGAAACGCTCCTTTTGGAGTATTCAGCGCTATCTATTAATTGCACTTTCCATCGCAGCATGTCGACCCAATTAGAAAAGTTGTAGAAAACATTGTCCTTAACATTTTTTGACCCTACATATTCTCCCAAAAACCTACCATTTCCAAGATATATCAAATACAAAAACTTTTTGAGTTTTCTCAAAAACCTGTCCCTGAACGATCCCGCATTTTCAGGTTAAGCTTTTTGAATGTTCTTCTAGTGATTTCCACAAAAAATATTTTATGGTATTTTTTTCCAAAAACGGCCTTTTTTGTGACAGGTTGAATGTACTATAAGGCAATGTGAACCAACCCTGCCTTAGATGCTAAAGAATTGAATTATTCCAAAATTAATTGATTTGTACCATTAAGCCATAATCCCTTGCAGGGTAAGCGTAACTCGTAAAGAGTCATAATCGGTTGAGTTGGATACACGAGAGGACACCACATGCCAACAGCACGTGGTATTGCCGGTTGGTTACCCATCCAAGTACTTAACGCGCCCAACACTGCTTAACTTTGATGATCGGATGGGAACTGGTTTTTCGAACGTGGCATGGCATTTTTCAAAATATTGAATTGATATCGAGTATTTGTAAGCAATGAATAATAATATTATGCAAGACATTTCGATCGCGGGTAGGGACCGGAATTCAGTTTGATTGACACAAAATAATTTCATTTCTGATGATTTCAAAAAATATATGATATCTTACAACACATAATATAAAAATATAAAAATTTATTTTTCACGAATGATATAAGTACTGATGAGAGAGCAGAAGATTTGGATGGATTGAGGAAACATCAGCATAATAATTCAGTGGAGTCGAAAATAAAAATGAAAAAATAACAAAAACATGATGAACCTCAGGTAGAGGTAGGGGTAGAGGTAGAGCGCGATCGTAAAGTCCTGACCTTGTGGCTGTTGTACCAGGCGGTACCTGGCGCTGTGTGGCGCGGTACCACGATACGATGGTACAAAGTACCTCTTCTCTCTCTTTCTCTTTCTCATTCTCTCCTCTATTTCTCGTTCCCTTCCACATCTCCCAATGGTCCCACTCAACAGACATCAATGCCCTCTTATGCGTCGTCCTATAAGGCTAAGCCAAAGTTAAAGACTTACTTGTGGCTCAGCTTTTCAAAACCTTCTTCCTTCATGAATAATTTCTAAATACGTGTTTACATTTCTTATACGTGGTACAGTTATGTGCCTCTTACATTGAAATTAACTCATCAGCATATTTTGTATTACGCAAATAGTTATCAATTACGATGTTGATGAATCCAATACTGGGTAAAAAGGTCAGTGTAAATTTTTTTTTTTTTTGGGCTCTGCACTGAAAATAAAATTCTGGTCAAAATAATGGAGGCTTCTGATGATCAAATTTGCGGTTATTTTAATTGGAAATTCTGGTTAATATGACTAAAAAATTCTACTCCATTAGTTCTGATGGTTGATTTTTTATAGTTTAAATAGGTCTGATAGATTTAATGCTTTCACGATGATTCAATGTAGTAAACGGAGGTGTTTCTATTTTACTATATTTCTACGGATTTTGCCAGGCAAGATTTTTAGTTTTTCACACTATTGGGATACGAAACTCTTCCTTTTATTGGAACTATTATTATTACTAATTATTATAGACAAATTTTCTAAACAAATTCTTATAAGTGTTCCTTTCTCATAAAAAATTAGGGTTTGATTCACGCTAGTTGTTATTATGTTTCGTAACAGTCTTAATTTGTAAAAAAAACTTAACAATCACTGTTTTTATAATCATTTTTTGAAAACAATTCTTCATAAATTAGTTTTTCTCATAGTAAAATTGATTTTTCCGACCAAAAGTGATTCACAATTGTTTTCAAGGCCATGTGATACATGAGTCTCGTGACCCAAATAAGGGAAAACTTTTTAATTAAAAATTTTGAAATAAATTTTGTATAAAAACGTAGTTCTCCGTTCTCTGAGGCTTTTCTCGAAATTTGACAGCTCATTTGGTGCGGACGTTAGTTGTTGCAAAAAATAACTCGCTCGTTTGAGTCAAATACTTGATGTCATTTATATGTACTTTAAGCTTTATCTAAGCCTAATTTATTCAATTATGATTGGAGTGACATTTATTGTGATGAAAATTGTACAAAAGTTGGACAAAATTGAATCAAAATTTCATGTGAGAAGAATGAAAAATCTTGCAAGCATAAAAATTTCGTCGAAATTGGCTTGTAGGGGGTTATGAAAAAAGAACCTTGTCCTCTCCGTAGTTTAGTGTGGGTTAGAGCATCAGACCGGAAATCTATATAGGACCTGGGTTCGTATCCCAGCGGAGCTAGAGAGTCATTTTTTCACAACTTTAAAAAAACAATATCTAGATATTTAATTATGATAATATTGATTAGACCAGTAAACAGAAAAATTAACATCATATTATTATTCAACATTTTTACATGTAAAAAGGACGGTTTTCCTACTTTGCATGCCTGGAAAAGGTTCATGGATTGTATACTCCATATTGATTTTGGGTTACAAATCTACAAATCGAGTATATGTACACAAGGAAGAGGATAGGGAAACGATGAAGGAAGCTGAGAAAAGAACTCGCAACTAATTTCGAAGAAAGATGGGGTTAATAATTGATCAATCAACCCAAGGATGGATCTGGCAACTCTAATTGTGGTAAAACGGTTCGCAGGTTTTTTTTCTGATGTTGATGAAGTGGCAGAAATAACTGGAGTAAATAAAGAACTGATTGGAATGTTGAGAAACATACTGCAAATGTCAGCTAGTAGCAGAGAAATTCATCCTCTCTTTTTCAACGAGTATCCTTCTAGGACAGCGAAACTGAATATGAGCTTATATGTGTGGTACTGAGCCGTCTTCAGTTCACAAAATACTGCTATACTTGGGGAAAAAATTATGGAGAATTTTATGCTGATAATTGGGATGTGTTCCGAAGAAACTTCTGAGGCCAGTAACAGGGATATCAAGTACATTCGACAGTTCAACACACGAAAAAAATATCGATTGCATACTATGCACGACCTAATTCAAAAGCTCTTTTAGTCATCAGATCTTTTCATTGCGTCCTTAAAGCCTGAATGGGATTAGCTTAACTTGAGAAAGAACTCGATAAACTATTCAGATGATTCGAGTCCAAGAATGATTCAATTTTTGTATATTGTAATTTATTTATCTCAAGTTTTTTTTATAGTTATTCCATTATCTGGTACAATCATGCGTCTTTTACATTAAAATAACTTATCAGAATATTTTGTATTCATTTATATATATTTTTTATGACAAAAATGGTTACTTTTTATACACTGACCCTTCGCGGCAGTTTTGGATTTGTCAATACTGGAACTAAGAATCAGTGCATAATTTTGCTTATAAAGTAAATAAAATTTGTTATAGGTTACAGTAATCTGCCACTTACTTGGAAATTAACTCATCAGCATATTCTGATTAACGACAATTGTTACTTATTACGGTTTGGTCAATCCGATACTGGACCAAAAGGTGAGTGCGTGACCGATAAAACCGATTTTTCTTCGCTGTTGAAAACCTGTATTTATGAATAATTTGAAATAACATGTTTACTCTCTACCTCGAATGATTGCTCAAACCAACCAGCGATCGTAGATGGTTGATGAAACTTTAGATAAAAAGAATATTCTTGTAAGAACTGAACCTTCTATGTCAAGAAAAGGAGATGGGTGAAAGAAGAATTTTGAAAGGACGACCACTTGTTGTCAATGCCATCGAGAAGGTATTATAAGAAAATAGTATCCTTATTAATCATTTAACAGAATGAGTTATTTATCTACTTCAAGGATTGATTCAACCAAATCCACAGATGGATTCTTTCCTCAAATTTTGTTATACGACGTCTTTTGGCGGACCGAAGGATGTTTTAAAGACGCCAAGTCTCAAGACAGAGGTACGTCCTAAATACGTCTTTAGGACATCCTTGTGCCCACTGGGTATTGCTGATGAGAATATTTCAATCGGGGTTCAAAAAGGAACAATCAACGCGGAGGCTTTTAATTAATCAAATTCGACGAAAACAAAGCTCAATGATGTACTCCAGGTACCAAATTTAGGAAATGAAAATTTGTTGTTGATTTCCAAAGAATGTGAGAGAGGTTGAGGAATGTTTGGAAATTGAAGAGTAATAGTTTGGAAACTAAGAGCACTAAGGAAAAAGTTTCACTCGGGAAATGACCGAAAAAACTTTGACTCTTTTACTTTGGAGGAAACATTCGTCAATGAGAAAGACTGCAGAATATTCAATTGGAATAAGTTATTGCGGAATCCTGAATTTCATTGTCGAACAACACACATTGATGTCAGGTTTCATTCAAATAGGAACTTCAAAAATGAGAGGATTTTTGGTATCAACACTAAAATTTTATTTACATCATTTTTTGAATCCTGTTTGAAGAAACTCAATATGATTAAACGTCACGATGAGAAAATTTGACACTAAGTGGGATTGTTGAAAAAAAAGGAATTTTATGATACCAATCAGTCAAATAATTCTGTCACGTTTATTTGTCATCCTCCAGTTTATTCATAAATTTAAAATAAATTACATTATTGTTAAACAATATTCTAACAATAGAACTCATCAGTATTGCCTATGATATTCCGCATGAACAGTGATTTATTTTATATCATATTAATGCTATTTATACAGAAAATCGTGATTTTTTCGAAGTCGAATTCCAACTTGGTTGGTGGGGGCATTTTTGTAAACTGAAGTGTACTATTGCAATCAAAATTTACGCACATGTAAGTTCTTTCGATCGTACAATCAATATTTCCATTATTACGAAAGTTGTTATCAATACCGAGTTGTCATTAAATACAGTAATAGGTAGAAAGGTCAGTTTGCAGAATTGATTTTTTTTTCCTGTTTAATGAGGATACGTACACTCTGCGAGCCCATCCTGATCATAATGTACATTCTCTAGTGAACACGTTTACTAGCTCCAGCTTGCCTGTAGAATGCGACCTTTTCCTATTGTCCCGTGACGTATAAAACGTGATCGAAAGGCAAACTCACAAATGATAAAGTTAGCCAGTCAGACAGTCAGACTGCCCTTTTAGTCGAGAATCTCTAACTGTTCTGAAAGATTAGGTTCATCAGGTTCACCTGTGGAGAGACCGATTCGAAAGGGTTCATATTAGAGACATATATTGGAGAGGAGTCGTGTGAATACTGTGGATATCATTCGTGGTGGAGGAAATCAGATTTTCCATTTGCAATCCACGAGAAGGATTTAATAAGATGATTGTATTTGTAAAGAAAACACCTCATTATTGATTTTAAAAATTCTTCCTATCAGTTTTCTCTTGAAGAGAATCTCCTTGCCCATAAAAATGCTAAACATGTAATTTCAAAGTTCTTCTACGTTCATACGGATGACCACGATACTCACATTTAAGTGCTTTCTCATTTTTTTTAGGAACGATCGTTCTTTGCAAGGAGAAGGTATGCAGATTTCTAAAATTCACTTTGCAAAATTTACATGCAATATAGAAACGTTTGTTTGGTTCTTCAGAAAATCAGTTGCAGGTGACAAATTAAGTAGAGATAGTTCCCTTTACAGATACATTAACGGATTGATCTTTATATAAAGGTGTGACTGTGGATATATCTGAATCCTCAATGTTACTTTTATGAGATTCAATTCCTCTCTCAGTTTCCCAAATGATCTCGCGACTCTGAAAAACCTCATCCGAAGAATGATCGGCCGTTTTCACATCATCCGTATCTCTTTTCAAAGGGTAATCTCAATTAGAAGTATCACTAATACTTTATTTTCTACCTTCATCTTCAGAGCTCTTTTTAAATATAAAAGGTTACGTCTTGCGGCAAAAACGTTTCATAAATCCACAAACTTTTTTCCTTAAGAGTATTCTGATTTTGGAGGGATGTTGCAAGATTTTAATTAGCTTTTGCAGTTTTTATTTGCAGAACTGGTCGGGATTTTGATTTCTTTCTGTAAATAAGGTAATGTTATTCTGAAAAGAAATTCATCTTCTAAAGATTCGTGTTACGTGATAAAAGGTTTCTCCGCATCAATTTGAATAGAATAGTGGACCAAAAATATGATATTTCTTATACATACAAAATTAGGTATTTCTTAACCTAAAATCGGTTTTACTAAGAATTTTAAAGAAGATTGAACCAAAGCATGTCTCCTCGACGCCAATAAAGTACAAAAACAAGTCCTCCCCGGAATTTCCAATTATAAATATTACAAAGATGCAGTAGAGCAAGCTACATTTCTTAGCATAACAGGAATTTCCTCAGGTAAAACCTTCGTGGGTAAAACCCCTTCTAAGGAAACTTGGCCAAAAATACCTTGAATTTAAAATCAAAGGAATGGTTAAACAAATGATAGTGAAATTGAATCTATTTCACCTCAGGCAGGTTCGGCATTTCAAGTCGCAAAAAAGTCTCTCAGCGGAAAATCAGGTTCTTTTCAATAAAAAATTGAACAACACATAATTTTCGGTTTGGAGAAAGAACAACCCCCTCTAGCTTACGACTATTTGAATGTTTTATTTTAACTTCTTTAGTTTATAAATTTTGACCTATTTCAGGCATTACAGTTTTCTTTTTGGCCCTACCAAAATTTGTCAAAAAATTTCCAGAAACCGAATTTGAATAATTAATGTTTCTCCCGGTCTTACTGTCCAAATTTGAGAAACAAAACAAAAAACCGATGTGAGAGGTTTAAAATCGTTCTATTTAGCTATTTTGCGTTTCTGCTCTCAATTTTGGGACCTTCATAAAAATAATGTATAATGTTGTATGTGATGAAAACTGAAGATAATGCGATATTCATTATAGAATAATTAATATGAACAAATTGCTATCGCCTCCATGTAATACTGAATTACGCGTAGCGAGAGGAACCAAAATCTTCAAAGTCTTATCTGGTGTTTCAGTTTTTATCTCGAGAAAGTTCAAAATTGAAGAAGTGGCGAAGAGAAGAATAAAGGAAATTCTCTCTGAACCCACATGTTTTTATATTTTGTAAAATAATTTACATTCTATTTTTGATTTTTTTATTGTAATGCAAACCGGTACAAAAAACCACCAGGGAATTTTGAATAATAATGGAAGTTCGCTGTCGGTAATTTTTACATTCTCATCATTTATGATTGAGAAAGTATTAGAATCGTCTGAAATTTCACTTCTTGAATTTTCAACGGATCTCCACGTTTCGAGACCTCCTGAAGCCGAAAATCAAGTTTTGGTGATGGTGTCTGTCTGTTGGTCTGTATGTCCGTCCGTCCGTCCG
>WSXT02136538.1:0-10576 GCA_011762715.2 Neuroterus valhalla
TATTGAGAATTCTGAATAAAATGTACAAAAACGTCTTTTTTTCTTATGGGAAATACGTGTTAAACTTCATGGGGCTTACGCCACCCCTAAATATTATTTTTTTAAAAATTCGTTTATTTCTTTGTGGGTTTGAACAAATTCCTGGGCGTTTCGCATAAAAATTCAAAAAAATTCAAAAAATTTTTTTTGGACAACCCTAATGTACATAGTTCCTCGATCATCACCTAGATCGTTTGGATCCGATCTCAAGAGTTTTGTGTAATCTTAGGTTTTTTGTTGTTTTTTTTTAATGATAGTGACTGCTCGCTGCTGTCAGTGTCCGAATATTTTATGTGAAATATAAGTTACATGGTATATTTTTGGATCTCTTTCCTTTGTCATGTTACAGAATCATCAGGTGCACCGGAACACCTTAAATTGAAAACAGCGACTACTTCTAGAGATGATGAGGATATAATAAATCTGTATGCCACCCCTAGACGCAAAAGGCCTTCTGCTAAGATTATTAGAGCTCAGTTTCAACACAACTATGATCCAACAGGGCAAGCGGCTTCCGATTTGTTTGTACAACATTTTGGCCAAAACTGTCAAATTCCAGCTTCAAGAGGGCAAAAAGCTCTCGATTTATATAATACTTATCAACGAAGGGGCAAATCTCTAGATGGCCCGGATACTACTCTCAAACTAGGTTTACCAGGGCAAGATGGAAACTCCAAGCCCAGTAAGCTCC
This sequence comes from Neuroterus valhalla, assembly GCA_011762715.2. Taxonomy (NCBI): domain Eukaryota; kingdom Metazoa; phylum Arthropoda; class Insecta; order Hymenoptera; family Cynipidae; genus Neuroterus; species Neuroterus valhalla. The sequence goes on from WSXT02136538.1 coordinate 731, forward strand.
ATACTCCTTCTCATTCTCCTCTAAAACCTCCACAGAATAAAAAACCACCAACTTGTGTCAAGGATTCGAAAAATTTGGAATCCTCCGAAATATTTAAAAGCCAATATGGTTTAATTCTCAATCCTCCTTATCCTCCAAATCCTTGGGGTCATTTAGAAGGTTCTGGATCTGGCTGGAAAACTAATGCTTCAAGAAAACCTGCAAATCTAGAAACATTTTTTGGAAGTACATGACAAAAGACGTCTTCGAAAGGTTCCATAAACGAAAGAGCCAAACAACTTCCTAAAGACGTCCAATTTTTCGGAAACGTTTTTAGAACGTAGTTGGGCATCACATATTTCCGGAACGTTTGTGCCCACCAAATATATTTAAAAACCATTGGACAATTGTACACATAAATGAAATGTAACGCATATGCGTTTTTACATGCATATATTTTGTATGATTAATCTGGTTTTCTGTAGTTTCAACTTCCGGATTGCCCTGACTACTCGTTCTTCTACCAAAAAGATTCCTGTTGGTCTCCAAATATTAGACAAGTATTTGGACGTATGGAAATATACATAGATTTATACCAACAATATAGACCGTTTCATAGGTACCAAATTAATGAAACACGTAAGAGTTTGTATGTCAAACTCGTTGATACTGTAAACGGCCTTCTATCTTGATAATTTATGTTTCTGAATTTTGTTTATAATCTAATGGTTTTAAAATACCAGCATTATTTAATAGTAATATTGTATTTATTGTGTTTAGGTACAATGAATCAAATATATTTTGACCGGGAAATCAGTAATTTCTTATAACAAATTAATCGTTTCAGCAAATACATCAGTCAATATTGCTGACTATACCGAGATCCCGCCCTTGCAATTACTGATTTTCAATTAAATGATAATTTAGCTTCAACCAATTTTATGGGTAAAATATATTTTCGAAAGTATTTAATATGTGAGGTACAAAAGAATGTCAAATAGGTGCATTCGAAAAATAAAATTTTACATTATGTAATTAATAGACGCTTCCATCTGCTTTATTCAGATTTCGAAAAATGATGTTATATTTGTAATAAACAAAACTCTAATGGAGATTAAAATATTTTCAAAAATGAACCAAATTTTTTTAATAAGCGGAAAAACGAATGGTGCGTTTTTCCATGCTTGAATGAGAAAAATTTGACATTGCAATCTGCACATGTTTGCAAACATTTAATTACATTGTTAGAATCGTACAGAGAACATAAAATACCAATGAAGAAAGTGCAGCATCGGAATAGAAGAGTTAATCTTAATTTTGTATAGTTAAACACCCTCATCTATCAAAAACTTTTCAAAAATTCCCCAAGTTAATCAAATTGCTTGAAATAGCATGGACTAGGCGCTTCATTTTATTTCAATTCAGATAAACTTCAATCATATTAATTCACAACTCATTAGTTGTAACAACAACATTCTTTTTGTGTCATCCAATATTATATGATTGCGTATATTTTTTTTGTCATAAATAATTGTATGATATTGAAATCAGATTATAAGTGAAACATACTTTTTAGGCATATGAGATGTGTCGTCTAGTCACTGACGACGCACGTTAATTAATATGCATAAATTTTGACTGTTTAAACATCATTTCAAGAAGAAAACATTCATGAAACATTTTCGAATTCCGATGCTCTATGTCCATATAAGGGCGTATCGAAAAAATAATTTTCTTCACAATCGTTTTTGGTTAGGGCTGGAAAGTTTCTGGTAGATCCCAAAATAACTCAAAAGAGAAAATAATAGATTTTATATCACCAAAGTCTCAAAAATGGTTATTTTTTATCCGTCCAAGCGGGAAAATTCACTCTCTAAATCTGAAATAGTGAATTTCACTATTTCATAGTGAATTTTCACTATTTTAATTTCAAAAAATCGGGTCACTATGAAATAGTGAAATTCACTATTTCAATGAGTGATTTTACGGCTTCACTTATTCAATTAGAAGATTTCACTAATGCGGAAATTGGTGACCACTAATTCAAATAGTGGATTTCGCTAATTCGATTTGGCGGATTTAAATAATCAGGATAGTGGATTTCGCTAATTTGAACAGCGGATTAGTTACGATCACAGGTCTTGATAAAAATACGAGTATTCAGTAAATAAAAAATATCATGTTATTTAACTGCAGTTATATTTTGAAATATTTAACATTTATTCATCGATAAATTGTAAATCAAATAATAAATTTCCCCAAGTTAAAAAATTGCTGAAATATAAGAATCCCGAAAAATAAAAATCCTGACAGAAAATTGTGGAATTATCAAATATTTGAAGTAGGAAATTTCCAAATCATAAAATTCCCGAAAGGAAACAATGAAAATTTTTCTTTCAATTGAAAATGACAATACTTGAAGAAAATGTATTTCTGGATGAACAATTTTGTACAAAAATGTGCATAGTATTTAGGAAAATTATGAAAAATTTTTACGAATTTGAATTTTTTATATTTTTTTTAATCAAAAAGAAACGTAGAGATAAATCAGTACTGAGTTATATCCTGCAGTTTATTAGCAAGCGTATTTTAATTCTTTTTAAATACAATTTTCGTATACTGATTGTTATTTTCAATTCAAGAAATAATGTCGGCAATTTTATAATTTAAGGAAATTTATTATACGAGAATTGTTAAATTTGGAATTTTAAAATGTCGGGAATTTCATTTTTCTTGATATTTAGTCGTCCCATTATATCTTCAGAAAATATTTGTAATTTTCGCATCTTGAGAAGGAACAGAAAAATATTTCGAAACGCTTCGATGCGTTATTATTGAAAATAAATTTAACGTCAATTCTTGCAATTTAAAAATATATTACCTGTACTTACTTCTTAGAATGGGTGATTTAATTGGTTGGTTCATTCTGATATTCAATAAAGAAATTCTCACCTAATTCTGCACGACTAAAAAAAAGCGATTAATTCCTGCATTTTAGACAAACATTATTTCGAAAAAAATTTTTTTAAATAAATTTATGACACGAGCTACTATCAAGTTTTATCATTAACATATCAGTATATTTCAAATTTTTCTGATAAAAAATAAGGAATTGAGGTTATACTTTTCTTTCATTTCAGTTTCACTATTTGAATTAGTCATTTTTGACTGATTGAGTGCTAGTGGAAATTGCACTATGATAATAGTGAATATCACTCATTGAAATGGAGCAAGAAAACATTTTCACTATCTCAATAGTGAAATAGCTTTCACTAATTCAAAAAGTGAAATTTTCGCTATTTCAAATTTCAGAGAGCATACTGTTTCCAAATCTTTGTAACTTTAACATGAATGCGCGAACACAGGAAAGTTTTATTAAATCTATACTCAGCGGGTATATATGTGGATACAATATGAGTTTTTTCCCACTTGGCCGGATCAAAAATAACCATTTTTGAGACTTTGGTGATATTAAATCTACCATTTTTCTCAATTTTGACATATATTGACATTGGGCGAAATAAAGATTTTTTTTTTTTAACTTATCTTTCAGAGGAGTTATTTTGGGACCCACCAGTAACTTTCCAGCCCTAACCAAAAACGCTTGTGAAAAAAATTATTTTTTTGATACGCCCTAATGTCCATAGTTCCAGTTGTTACTTTATCGCTTTGGTTAGGAAATCTACTATTTTCTTCAAAAAATCTTTTTTCTGTTAGCTTCTGAAATTTAAATTACAAATATTCATCATAAAATCAGATTCAGTTGGTTAGCAATTGAGAAAAATCTTTTAGCACATATTGGTGGTTATCGTCAGTAAATATTAGTTCTACGCCTAAAAAATTACATGATTTCAAAAAGACGATGTAAGAAGTTCTGAAGTGTAAATATCTTGATTTATTGCTGTTTCAGTAACCTTAATCTATTTCTCCATTCCGTTATCTACATATGTATATTACACAGTTGGTATATATACTATCATCCGTATATCACCGGAAAATAATACATTGTTGCTTACAAAATTCTACAAGGGTCAGCTTAATCCACCTATCAAGATGAAAATGAGGCCTCTTTTCGGTGCTTTTGTCCTCGTCTTCATGCTGTTCCTAAATAAAGTTGGTAAGTTTAATAATAATGATAATTTTTCTTCAACTTTCGGAAATTGGTCAACATCAGATATCAAGACTTTTGTATTACAGCGAGTGATTACCTGAATCTATTAATTATAGCGTCTTAAGTGTTTTTGAATAAATTTTATATGTTGTGAATGTTCAATCCCCTCTTCTTCGTTTTTTCACAGAATCATCAGGCTATCTAAAAAGATTGAATACAAAAGGAAGGTCCGATTCTAGAGAAGATGCAGACATAATATTCCTCCATGGCACCCCTAGGCGCCAAAATCCTCCCTTGCAGCCTTCTACTGCTCAGGCTGAACACAACCCACAGCCATCAACATCTTTAAATTTGTTAAGAGGAGATTTCAGCCGAGCCTCTCGGCCGAGAGCTTTCGATTTGAATTATTCTTCTAGAAGGGAGCCGGAACTTCCACGCACGGATCTTCAATTAGGTTTACCAGGGTATGGAGATTCTCATTCTACAAAAGAACACTCGCGAAAAATGGCACAATCAGCTAATTTTTTTGCAAAACAATATAATCTAGAGCCTCAACCTTCACCCTCAAGCTCAAGGGGACGAAGAACTCTTGATCGGTATGATTCTATTGAAAAACAGTCTAAAATGCCACGCACGGATCTCCAACTAGGTTTACCAGGGCAGGCAGCTACCCATACTACACGACCATCTTCTAGCTCTAGCCAAAATGTTGATTCACTAGCTTTTTCCCTGAATAATCAACCGCTCGCGTATCCCCAAAATTCGATACACTTTAATCCTTACCAAAATCTTGGAGGATACTCCAACAGCATTGCTAAACCTCCTCATCCTCCAAGTCGTTTTGGGGATGGTTCTTCAGGTTCTGGATCTCCCCATCACAACTGATTCCTTCAGTTTAATGAGACAACTATATTGGTAACCAATATACAATTGTAGGCATGAAAATAATGTAATGCATGTGGATTTCCACTTGGGTATATTCTCTGTGTTATAGTTTTTGAAATACATACATTATTTACTGGCAATATTGTATTTAGAGTGATTTATTTCCAGCCAATTGTGTTCTTCATAATAAAGCAAAATAAAGCATACTCTGTTCATCATAATTGTCAATGCGTAGTATAAAGAGTCTGATTTGATTAATCAAACATATTTGGAGCTTTGTAACATAAGTCAGTCAATATTGCTCACTGAGTCGATTCTAGCTGAAAAGAATCTTTTTATCGTAATTGGTGATGTTTACTCTGCACACAAATTTCGATTCAACTGATACTAATACTAACTATTAGATTGATACTGATTGTACAGTCGTCTCATTGCGTATTGTTTGAGAAGTTAAATACATTTCCAAAAGGAATGAAAAGCGTTTTATGCGATAGGATTAAAAATAAAACTTCGGGAATAATCATGGAGATTTAAAAAATTTCAATCATTGACCAAATTTGTTCATTAGGCAGAGGAGAGGACACACAAATGATGCATTTTTTTATGTTTTGATAACAAAAATTCTAAAGTGCAATCTGACAGTTGTTCACATACATTTAATTTTATTGTGAGATACGTAAAAAAATATGAAATAATCGTTGAGAGTGTGCTCAATGGGAATAGGAATCTGGAATTCAATTTTTCTTATAGTTGAAGCGTAACATCCAGCAGAGACTAGGTGCTTTGCCTTACTTCAAATTTGTATGAATTTGGAAAAGATTATGTCTCCCTCGAAATTCTTATTCAGGAAATAAATTTTCTCACATTTAAGATACAATTTTTCGTTTATAATCTCTGAGTAAGGTACTAAGCAAACATGAATTACAATGATTTATAACTCTGATATGAACCAAACTTAATTGAGTCTTACTGTCAACGTTCCTCACTATAGTATAATAGCCATATTATCTGTGAATAATTTATTATTGGATTATGTATTTTCTTATGCATCATGACTCTTAGTGTAATCTTGGAACGTTCACAACATTTCAAGGAGAAGGAATGGAAAGTTATTAAGTTTAAATATCTTAATCGTTTTCACTACTCCTTTATTTGCATATGTGCATCATACAGCTATAGTGCAGCTACACCAGGAAGAACATTACGGAAAAATCATTATTTGCCCTTTACGAGATTTTAAAAGAGTCAGTTTTATCTGCGTTGAAAGAAAATGCGGCCCATTTTTGTTGTTGCTCAATCACACGTTCGTATCTTTATGATTTTCTTCAATGAAATTGTCAAGTATGATCATGACAAATTTTTGTAAGCTTGGCAATTATAGATCCTCTATTCACTTGTTGTTTTTCAGTGGTCTTATATTTTTTGTAAAATTTCATTCATCACAATTTACATAAATGACAGATTAGAGAATTTTTCCGAAACAACAAACCTTCTGTGCTTTTCCCAGCTCATTACGTTCTTTATTATTTGTATTTCAATTCTCGTCATTGATAATTCTCTAATCAACTGGATAATCAGCCAGATACTTGAATGTCAAAGATTTAAAAGAATAAAAATCTTATGAATTTTATCAAAGTCGTTATTGCTATATTGGTAATCCTACTTATCCTCCAACACCTGAGGGTCTTCTAGAGGTTCTGACTCACAAAAAAAAAACATGAGTGGTTGTGGCAATCGCTACCTTGATGAATTGTTTGTTGTAATATTTGTCCCACCTCATCTTCAAACCCTGATAGAGGCTTGTATAGGCCTATTTTTTCCAAATATTGCGTTGTTGTTTGTTTTTGTTTGGATTTAAAATCAAGTAATTCTTGCGCCTGAAAATCGGCAACGCCCTGCATGCTGAATAGTGATCATTGGCGTGCACTGTCATGCCGGCCTCGAGTATCCTCGACAAATGCAACGGGTAACGTCTATTAGGACCCTGAACCGTTAGTAATGAAAATTTCGTAACCAGGCGTGTTACTATGATTCGTATTATTGGAAATTTTAAAATGCATTTTCGGCGCTAGCACTGCGATGGGTAATAAGAGTGATTTTCTCTTGAATGATTCTTTTTTTTCTATTCGGGAAGCAAATAAATGTTCTTCATTTCTAATTTAAGGAATGAAACATAAGAATGGGATGATTTTCCAGGAAAATATGTGTATACATATTCCTGAATAAAATTGGTGTACCACAATTTAAATCAATATGAAACCCTTCAAATAGAAAGTGAAGATATATTTCATTTACAATGAAATATTTGAAAGTTCGACCAAAAAAGAAAAATGATTAATTACCAAAAGAGATAATATCCAACGGAAAAGTTGAGTTTTCAGGCTGAAACGACAAATGTTTCAGAAAAAAGACGACAATTGAATCGAAAAACATGAATTTTTATTACTTTAAAAGCAAACAGTTCAATTTTCAACTGAATGGACGAATATGAAAAAGAAAGTTGCATTTTCAACCGAATCGTTGAACTTTGAAGTCAGCGAAGGTAATTTTTGAAAGACCTTTGGATTTTCAGTCCATTTTGTATTAAATAGTTACATTTTTTACGAAAAATATTAAAGTTGATATTCCATCTGACGCAACATCCGAAATTTCAAATAAAAATCCGTTTAATCAAGCTATAGAGAGATAAGTCGTCTAAGAAAAATATAATTGTCGTTATTTCAAACAAAAAAGTATTTTGGAATTGAATCATGCACGGTTGGATTCTATTGGATAAGGAACATTTTTAACCTGAAAATTGACGAAAATACAGTTTAAAATTTCCAATAATACAAATCATGGTAACACGCCCGGTTACAAAATTTTCATTACCAACGGTTCAGGGTCGACATAGACGTTACCTGTTGCATTTGTCGAGGATCCTCGAGGCCAGCATGGCAGTGCACGCCAATGACCGTTATTCAGCATGCAAGGCGGTGCCGATTTTCAGGCGCAAGAATTACTTGATTTTAAATTCAAACAAAAACAAACAACAACGCAATATTTGGAAAAAAATAAGTTTATACGAGCCTCCATCAGGGTTTGAAGATGAGGTGGGACAAATATTACAACAAACAATTCATTAGTGTAAGGAAATTATGGCTCTTATCTTTTACGAAGCACCTTAAATGCGTTCCCTTGAATCTGGTTTCACGGACCCTTTTTCTAGATATATTACAATAATGGAATACACAATTTTTTGAATAGGAACTCGTTGCTATTGTAAACATCCTTTCAATTTAAATATTTATATGTTTTTAAATTATATTCATGTATCATTATGATAGAGCAATGAAAAATGTATTTTATTGCATCAGCAAATGAATCAGTTCATATTGCTGAATGAATCGATGTCACGTGCAAATGACTGATTTGCAATTACATAATAAATCAGTTTTTACTTATTTGACAGTAGTAATAAAGGATTCCGAGAGGTCGTAAAAATATTGCGAAAATGAAGATTGTTTTTAAAATTGACATCATTTTCAAATTTACATATAAATTTGAATATTTTTTCAATTCATGTAAATTACAGCTACTTTTTATTCTCTGCTCTTTAGGATGTTCTTCTCCTCTTCTGAATAATTATTATTCTTAGATAGTAGCCTCTCTTTAACATTCTTTAGGTAGATTTCTTAGTTCCATGTTGCCTTATTCACATTAGAAATCAGTTCCAAAAATTATTGTCAACAAATTTTTTAAGGCAGTCAAACACTTTTCATATTTGACAGTCTAAATATTGTTAACAAGAAGCATTATTAAAAAAATTTAATGAATTCAGGAGCTGAGCTCCTACACGATGATATGTAAGTAAATGTCGGCAATAGGAATCTTGGAATCGGGAGCAGCCTGTCCATATCCTCATTTGGAAATGTAACAAAAGGGTATTTTTCAACTATTACATAAGAACTCATTTTACCAGCATTGCCAATATCTTATTATTGCGTTCAAATCATTATTCTGGTTTGATGCGTAGGTGTCAACAACTGACTCCTGAGTCATCATTAGATTACATTCTTTTGTTGGAAATAAATAAATCTTGAATGGAAATGACATTACGGAAGATTTTACTGTGTATTATTCGCAGTATATAGTAAGTTGTGTAACCATTGTAAGAATCTTGAACATTGAAGAATCTGTTACATAACGTAATCTGCAATTAGTATAGGAGCCTCTAGCTAAAAAGGATGAATACAAGATGGAGATGTTACCAATTTTTTCAAAATTTTTCCATGTTTATGTGTGGGAAATACTCATAAGACATATGTAGTGTATTTGTGCAATCTGCAGGTAAGAAATATTATATTTACTTTCCTTGTAGAATGTGTTGTAACAATATTGTCTTTTTCAGTGCAAGGCCAAAAGTTGATGACACGAGCTTATCCGACAGTGAGACAACAAAATTATGTAACGCCGATGGCATTCAGAAGTAATGTTTCTTTGCCAATCTGGAAATCAGGTATTTAACCACTCTCTCATCACAAAATAATACATCCATTGATGAAGAATATAGATTTCTAAGTATCTTATACATTTCGGTAATTGATAACTCTTATGGAATGATAATCGCTAAAAAATTCTTAGCTGATAAGCTTGGCAAGGAACAACTTTATAAATATCTCCATTACGGAAATTTGATATTGGGATTATGTTTGGTCAATAATAATCAATAATCAATGTAATCAATACCCTGCAACCCATGACGTAACAATCCACGTATGCAAGAGTCACATAGTACTAAGATTGGTTATGCGGAGCTCGCTGTAAAAATATGATATGAGAAAATTGTCGAGCAATTGAAAATGCATTTTGTCCCACAATCGCGTGGAATT
>WSXT02136549.1:0-10576 GCA_011762715.2 Neuroterus valhalla
CCCCTCTCCAAACCCCCCACACCGTCTCGTCCACGAGCCATCCACGATCTCATTTCGAAGAAGGAGCGAGTTTGGGTAAATTTAGTTTGAGGTTGCAGTATAATTTTCAGTTTTGAAAAAGAAATGTTGAGAAACTAAAAAAAGAGGAACAATAGTTGAATTTGAATAAAATTTAAAACTTTGGAATGAATGACACAAAAATATTTATTTAAATTGAAGTTGCGATAGAAAAATTGCTATCGCACAAATTTAAACATTTAACACTGATATTTTTTGGAATAATTTATGACTTTTCAGCCGGGTGTCAACATATTTGATATTTCCATCATTTTTGATCATTGTTGTAAGAATTTGTTGTAAACCAATGCAACTGCTTGACATTTTCAACATAGAAAATGGAATGGGGAGTTTTTCATTCTTCAGGGTGATCTCATTTCATGTTAAAAATAATATGTTGACTCACAAAATTGCAATTTAACGATAATTGTGATTTTTCTGAACAATTTTTATAAACAAATGCACTCATTTGACAGTGTTAATAACAGGTTACTTTGATTTTTGGCAGGCCCACTTTGATTATAATTATTCTCAAAAATGATATTTTTGACACAATAGATTGCTAATTCAAAAACGATTTTCCTTTTCATAGAAACAATTGTTAGAAAACGGAACCTTTTTAGTATTTTTAAAGATGATATTTGTTCTTTTCTGAAAAGTATTTTCTTTCTTTTATTTCGATAAACTTATTTTCCAGTAGAAGTAACTGAATGCGCAGAATTTTTTTTTCCATAAAAAAATTACAAATTAAACGCCACTCGTTGGTTCTGTTCTGGGATAAATTTCGAAACATTGGTCAGTAAGGTAGAACCCCCCCCCCCTCCTTACCCGCAGATGGTGAGGTGGATTTTTGTTGTTATATGTAGTTTTAGGTTTCACCAATAGATGACACCACCGTTGGTAGGTGTAAGGGTATTTGATGAATCTTAGCTTGTAATTCTCATGAGCGGCCTCAACCCGCAAACTAGGTGGCAGGAGAATGATCAAGTACTATTTGGTAACAACTATAACGATTTATTATGAGAAGTCCTTTGCTCGTACCTCGACAGGTCAACCAAAGCTTCGTATCTTAGCGCGTCAGATTCAAAACCGCTAGATAGAAGACTCTCTCAACATTTTTGCCACGTGAAGACATCGGCCTGCGTTAGACGGAACGGAACCGTTCCACACCACACAACACTGCTATGTTTAACACCGCTATTCTTAACACCGATCAGCTCCACGTAATTCCGCTCCATACCTCTGTTCTCCATTTATCTCGACTCTACACCAGACTGCGCCGCTTTACTTCAACGCTACTCCCATTCCGCTTCAACTACACTCCAACTTCCCTTCATTCCTCTTCAAGTCTACTTCAAATACACCTAAATTCTACGCCGGATTTACTTCAACTCCGACATTTCTACTACAACTCTATTATGACTCCACTCTAACTTCTCTCCACTCCAAATCCACTAAAACTCTACTCCAACTCTACTCCGAATTTTCCAACTCTACTCCAACTCTGCTTCAACTCTACTCCATTTCTATTCCATATCTGCTTCAACTCTGCTTCAACTCTGCTTCGAATCCCCTCCAACTCCACTCCAACTCTATTTCAACTCCACTCAAACTTCACTCCACACCTCTTCTACTTCACTCCTGTTCAACTAAAATCCAAATCCACTTCAACTCTGCTCAAACTCTATCCAAAGATGCCCTAACTCTACTCAAACTATATTCCAACTTCACTTCATTCTTCTTCAACTCTGCTTCAAATCCACTCAAACTCTACGCCAAATCTACTTCAACTGCGACCATGTCGACTCCAACTCCATTTTAACTCCACTCCAACTTCACTCCACACCTCTGCAACTCCACTCTAAATCCACTTCAACTCTACTCTCACTCAACTCCAAAGTTCTTCAACTCTACTCCAAAGTTCTCCACCTCTACTCCCACTCTGCTTCAACTCTACTCCAAATCTACTTCAACTCGATGGACGACGATGTCATTATTGCAGGAGACTTTAACGCGAAATCTTTAGAATAGGGCATGTCATGGACAGACACGAGAGGCTGTGAGGTGACGGACATGTTGCCCAGACTAGATTTCATGATCTTTAACTCGGGGACCTCAACTACTTTTAGGAGGAGGGGTTGCCGGGAGATCATTCTGGATATCACGATGTTGTCGCCGGGTGCAGCGAGCAGAGTTCCCGAATACTTGAGGACTACACAGCAAGCGACCACCAACACATTAGAAACGCTGGAACGCTAGAAAACTCAGTGCAACCAAACTTCCTAATACAATTGCTGAGAAAGGCGGACGTATGCTGATGGAAGTAGCATAAATACCCGTACCTAGAATCACCGTGGAGGATCTGGCAAATTGCACGGCCAACCTGATTGTGCAAAGATGCAATGCAGCAGTGCCAGAAGAGGCCCTAAGACCTGACAAGCCGCCGGTATACTGGTGGACACAGAAGATTGCGGAACTGAGGATTGTCTGCTTCACACTGAAACGGGGAATTCCCAGAACACGCGAGAAATGCCAGGAAGCAGTCCAGGCCAACAGGGACTACACGAATGCAAAAAGATGCTGAATCAAGCCATCAACGAGAGCAAGCGCCACAAGGGGGCTGAGGTCAGAATAGCCGTTGATCGAGACACTTGGGGACTTGGCTGTGGATAGCAGCCTCCAAAATGGCATGTGGAAAGGCACCAGGTCCTGAAGGGATGCCGACTGAGGTGGTTCGGTTGATGGCGAAGGAGCATTCGTTCGTGTTGCTCAACCTTTTCAACTCCTGCCTCATATCTGGAGTCTTCTGTTCAAGGTGGAAGAGACAGAAACTTGTCCTGCTAGACAAGGGGAAGTGATCGGGAAGCTTCTTGAAAACTTGTTACGCGCCAGATTAGGAACCGCAGTACAGGCAGCAGGAGGACTAGCTGGAAATCAACACGGTTTTTGTGAGGGAAGATCAACGGTTGGAGCCATCAAGGAGGCTCTTCAAGGAATTGGACAAGCTTGGAGCGGAAACCATCGGTTCCGACAAGTTTGCATCATGATCACCTTCGATGTCACGAATGCATTCGATTCCGTTAAATGGGTTGACATTCTTGATGTCCTTGAAAGGAGGTTTGAAATCCCAGCGTACCTCCTACGCATACTGGGTGACTACCTTAGCGATGGGCAGCTTATCTTTGAAACGAAAGAGGGAACACGGTCAGTACTTGGACCCGATCTCTGGAACGCTGTCTATGACGAGGCCCTACTAATGGACCTACCTGACGGCGTTAAATTGATCGGGTTCACCCACGACCTGCCGGCAATGATTCAGGCCTGATCGGAAATAGAGACAAGGCTCCTTGTTGAAGAGGTCTCAAAAAGGGTGGAGAACTGGCTACAAGCCCGCGGCCTTCAGCTTGCCAGCAAGAGGACAGAGGTAGTAGTCCTTACTAGGCAGAGGTGGTTCAGGAAACCATTCATAGCGAGCATTATCGATCAAGATGTTGGAGCATTGAGTGCGTTGGAATACCTGGGAACCTGGAGCGATGAGAAACCTACTTTCAAGATCCAAATCACGAAGGAAGCCGGAAAAGCTGGAACTATGGTCGCCATGCTGTCAAGGCTTCTGCCGCACATAGCCAGCCCCAGAAGCTGTAAAAGGAGAATTTTGATGAGCGTGGCAAACTCCATCATACTATACGGTACAGAAATCTGGGCAGACGCTCTTAAACTGGAATGACAGCTTAGACGAACTGGAAAAACATCGTTCAGTATGTTGAGAAGGTTCTCCAGCAGGTGATAAATAGGAAAGAGGAAAGAATGAAGGGAGAAAGAAAGTCAGTAAGAAAGGTATAAGAGAGAAAAGGGTGTGATCGAGATCTCAAGTATGGAAGGGGAGGGGGCGTAAGAGTAAGAGAAAGATGTGGAGAGTCTGTAACAGACTATGGAGAGTGATTCTTCTGATTAGTGATTCGTCTGATGGAAAAAGGAGAAACTAGAAAGGTAAAGGATTATAGAAGTATAACAAATTGGATACTAGAGGGAATATACAGGTATCACACTTAAGTCAGAGGGTTACAAGGTCTATGCTGAAGTGTCCGGGTAGATAAAGAAGGAACATTAAAAAAATGGGATTAGAAAGGATATCATTATTGGTTGGAGGTTGGTTGGTTGGAATATTTGTTTATACTCTCTCTCTGTTACGGGTTTAAGAGTCTTGGCATAACCTTCTCTCTATTCCTTTGCACACCTCACCACTAACTCAGGGATGAGGGAGACCTACAGTTTAAGGTGGGTTCCGAACCACCAAGAGCAACAGCTACTTAATACTTACAGAACTTAAAGAACTCTAGAGGTACCGGGCTCACGACTCTCCGTGGCCCGCCAAAGCTCTTCCAGAGTGCGAAGCGGGAATCGAACCCACAACCAGACAGTAGCGTGGGTCCGAAGCTCATGCCTTAGCCCCCACGACCAACTGACCACTCGGATATCATTATTGTAAGTTAAATAGGATATGAGAAATGCAAGAAAGGATATAACAGTTTGGGTCAAACGTAAGGTTGGGTCAGGTGTTCGAGGAAAATTAAAGAGGTGAAAGAGGACTGACGTGAATAGAGGAGTGAGAGAAAAAGTGTTCGAGAAGGAAGAAGATGTGGGAAAGTAATTGACAGGAGAATGTGTGAGTGAGCGAAACAGTAAGGGTGATAGCAAAAACATATGTGAGAGGAATGATAAAGATGGAAGGGAGTGGAAAAGCAAAGTTAGGGGTTATGCCTATGAGGGAAAATAACTGGTGAGGTAAATCAGTAAACAAAAGGGTTTATGAAAAGAGGTAAAGAAGAAATAAATATGGGTAGGATAAAGCTCGACATTAAAAACCAGCATAAATTTCATTATTATGTAATAAATAAATAATTCTCAAATTATGAGTATGATACTTAGGAACGGGAAAATTGCGGCAAACGCAAGGAAGACAACTTGAACAGGTGGGAGAAAACACGAATGAACACAGCCTAAAAATAGAAGAACAATTCTGATTTCCCATACAACCCGAAGAATGAATGAATGAAAATGATTTCATTCTTCAAAGAAATCAAAGAAAAGCGCAGGAAGAATTACAAAACCGTCACTCTGGACTTGGCCATTCCAAGAAAACTCACCTTCCGTTTTTTGTCATGAAAGCGGCAAGGTTAGTGACTTAAAATGGAAAACTCCAGAGTGACAGTTTTGTAATTCTTCGTGTGTTTTCTCTTTGTTTCTTTTGAGGAATCCACTGCGAACCAATGTCCTGAATATTAGGCCTCATTTAAATGCATGCGGAACATTTGATTCTTTTTTAATGTTTTGTCAACGTGAGGCGAACGCTCATTGGGGCAAACGCTTTTCCCCAACCTTTCCGAATATACATTTGAAATGTTTCTAAAATTCTACCGCACATTGTCGTGAAAGGATACATCAAAATTCAAACCGGAAGTGGGTTTTTAAAATTCGTGGTTTTTCATATCTGTGTAAGTGCCATGGGCCTACATACGCGACAGACACGCTCATTCGTCTTCAACGTAGTTTGCTCAGTCACGTTGATTCACGTGTTGCCGGTCAATTTGTTTACCATTTTGTAAGTGCAGTTTCAAGTATTATCTCGATTTTTTATTTTTATTTATTTTTATTTTTTTGAAGAAACGACTTTTCGAACTTACTTTTTCACTTTTTAGTCTTCTATTCGTCTTGGAATATGTTTTTAAAAATTTCAGCATACGTTTCATGTTAACCTGAGTCTAAAAGAAGAAAAAAATTTGGATGGACTCACACGGTTCTGACCGCAGTCGATTTTTGAGGTTATTCATCTCGAAAAGTATCAATTTTTTCCAAATTCTGACCCACAGGGTCCGCCTGGAAGCAACTGTCATTCAGGAAAATGGCACAAGCTCCAAGTTGAACCGCGGTAAAATAAACCTATAGCCACGTCTCACGATCGTGAGATGAGTGACCACATGCACGACAAAATCACAATGAAGGGCCAGCGAAATCCTCGTGTGTCTTAAGGACATGAAGTGAATCAAGTATGACCTTCGCTTCTCCTCGGTTTCCTTGCCTTTGATGTTGTAGTCGGCCAAGGCCGAGAATTTGATAACGAACATAGTCCGGTCCCCTTTTGTCAAGGCGCACTTTGTCAGGTTTTTTCTATTGGATAGGGGCCATTGTCGAGAAATCGTAGTTCCAGTAGATTCGGCAATCCTCGTTCTCAACAACAGACTCTATCCTCCTTGAAGCATTCATCAGGGCAGGGTTGCGGCCAACGCCATAAGAGCGACAAAAATGGCGGTAAAGTACTCTTAAGGCAGCATTGAGTCTGTACAAATACGTCGTTGCTGCGTGAATAAGGCAATCCGATTGTATATGCCATAGAGGCTCAGGGAGTTTAAAATACGCCTTGCACCTATCGCTGGAAACCTCTTGGCGTAATATGCTTCTACGGTATGCTAAGGTGGAGACCACATCATCCTGACACGCGAAAATAGAGTACTCTGTTCCTGAATTGAGTCCAGATAATTTGAGGAAAGCAAACGCTGACTCATGTGACAAGGATTGATCTTTTACAATTTTGTAGAAGTTTCCTTGCATCACCTTGTCTTCATGTCATCACTCCTGATGCTGAGGTTCAGGCCATCGATTTCAGCTGTCTGCTCCGCGGCTTTGTAAAGGAACGCTCCTTTCCCACTCATTTCGTGATTCCCAAAAAAGAGAAACCAATTGTCCCATGGGTCTAGAAATGGATTCAAGTTGCAGTTGAGTTTTGTGGCCGTTCAAACAATTAAATATGTCAGAAACCAAAAGTAGTTGATACATGGACACAAATCTAATAAAATTAAATTGCTTAACGGCATTTTATTGTCATGAAAATTGTTGCATTCTTACAACATAAAATATTTCATACCATTCTGGCGATTGTCGGTGGTTGTCTTTGATGAGACCTTCTTTGATTTTAAATAAAAAACAGTTGACTCCTTAACCAGAAAAAGATTCAAATTTTTCACGAAATGAATACAAAATTTCTACCTTATAGGTTATGTGCACGCATTCATTCAAAGTTTTATGATGATTTGTGAAGTGGTTTTTTTCTAAGAAGTCATGCATAATTGTAGAATTGCACTTTAAAAATGAAATCAAAGCTGAATTAACGCAAGAAATAAACCCGCGCTTGAAGCGCTAACTGACACCGCGGGAAACTGTACAGGCGTGGAGATACCCTTCTCCCGTCTAAAGAGAGCGTTGCTGTGCTAACCCTGTTGAGGTTACAGCTGTTCCAATGTGGGCACACAGCGTGCCCAACAAGAGAGAGAATCGACACCAAGCTGTGGACGAGCAGCGCTCTTTGCATGTGGGGTTGCAGCTCTATCACCTAAGCGAGCTGCTGACCCAAAACTTTTTCAGTGTAGGAGAGGATCTCTACCGTACGCGATGATATGATATGTAAGGATAATTTGGTTGTAGAGGCATTGAAGATTGAGAAGTCCGCGTCCGCCATTACGGCGTGCGATGTATAAGCGCAGAACGGACGAGTTGATATGCAAGCTTTGTTTCATATGCATCATCTTGCGTGTTGTAATATCGAGGGCTTTGAGCTCGTTCTTCGTCCATGGAACCACCCCAAACGAATAAATTAGAACTGAGACGGCAAGCATGATAGTCGCAGAAATCTTGTTCAACTACGACAGGTTGGACGACCTAATCAGTCGGAGCAGGTACTTGTATCTGTTTTGGAGAACCTTCTTTACTGATGCTGTATCCTAAATGCGGCTCTCAGGCACGCCCAGATACTTGTAAGTCTCTCCAGAGCTAAGGTGTCTGATAGCGATACCGTCCACAAGCTCAGGATCCTTATCTAGAACTGCTATTCGTCCACGTTTAAGATTAATCTTGGCACACTTATTCACTCCAAAGCCGATAACGATTTCTCGTGTGTGCCTCCCGACGATACCTAAAGCACCTTCGAAATGCTCTTTTCCAGAAGCATAGATCTTTAAATCATCTCTCGTCATGGGCTGCTGGGTCGGTTTCTTGATTCCGCATAACAATCCAGAAAATTTGGTTTCTAACTTTTGACAATTGGTTTCCTAAGTTACAAAATTGTTCAACTTCAATCTTCGCTTTATGTATGGGTGATATCTATATTATTTGTATTGTGAAATATGAAAAAACGTAGCAATTGACGTGACAAAATTTAGTTCGACTTTTGTTATGAATACAAGGGGTTTGATGAACGTTGTTTCAAAAGAATACATCTGCGATTTTCTACTTGACAGCGAAACACTTCTGGAAATCTTGATATTTTCTTCGATGAGGCCTTCAAGAGCCTCTCACGAGGCCTTTCAAATATTCCCACGAGACCCTTGAGACACTTTTGTCCCAGCTGACCCTCTGGGCGGCCTACGAGGATGATAGATAAGGATCTAGAGATAAATATCGCTGAGTTTGTCCTTGCTCATAGCAATTCTCCAGCGGAAGAATTTCGCTCTTCAATAAAATCAGAAGGCATGCATCAACTGTAAAGCAGGAATTTCTGAAATCTAATAATTGAGAAGTCCATATGGTCAATTTAATTTTGGATAACTGTTTATTGGTTTCGATGGGAATAACAGCGAGTAGAGTTATACTTTATTGTTCTTTTACTCCTTTTCGAAATCCTCTTCGAGGTCCTTTTCGGGGTCTTTTTACGCCAGCCGCTTGCATGTCATGGATGGCTGTTGAAACGCATGCAGTAATAATAGCCCGCTTTCTTTTCCTCTCCTCTTCTACAGCAGCAATAATCTTGAGGCAACACTTTCCCGCATCCTGCAAACAAACCAATAATATTTTTCCATATCATTTTTGAAATTTCCTTTCCAAGATAACACCATGTCTTATCGCCAGGATATTGTTTAGACTCTTTAAATTATGGATCAACGAATAAGAGCGTTGACTTCTATGTACACCGTTTCCGGATTCTGATATCGGAAAATTTCGCAAAGAATATCACTCTTCTTGTCGACATTTATTGTGAGAAAATTTTGTAACAGAGTAAATATTAAATAAAAAAATATATTCAATTATATCTTAAGAGAGCGCATATTGTGTTTAAAATATATACTTTAATAATCTCGTTTTATACCTGAATATTCTTTGTTTCTGCGGCCTTGTCATGACATTGATTACATTGATCAATTTCAGACAAAAGGAACCAAAATCTATACTCATGCCAACAATCCTATATATTTTCAGGATCTACTCCCTTTTTCTTTGCAGCTTCGATAGTAGCCTAGAAGGAAAAAAACAAACGATTTCAGAAATTGTTTAATGTTCTTGCTTGAATAAATATTTAACGCTAGAATATTACTCTCGCCAACTGACCCAAGTAGTAGCACTTAATCGAAGCTGGAAGCTTCTCATCCTATTAAGAGATCTTTCACGCAAAGATGATAGTTCCTGTTGTAATTTATCCGCAGAAATTGTCTGAAGAATAAAAGTAATGATGAAAATGGATTTGAGTATCATTCTCAATTTAGTCATCTTGATCGGTTCTAGCAGAAGATTCTGTTTAACCTTCCGCAAAACAGAAACCTTCTGCACAAATCTCATTAACTAATCAAATCTTTGAAAATAGCTCCTTATGATGAAAAAATTTTAGCTATTATATAACTGACGCATCAGTAATGGATATATAATAAAGTAAATATATGTATAAATGAATTCTCCACAGTAAGAACAGAGTGTGAATGGCACACCCGTTTTAGGGTACCAGCTACCTGCAACGGAAAGTATCCTAGGTGGTGTTCATGCTACCCAGTTGAGGGTTCTGAGTCCCCGACAATTGGGGTACGGAATATTTGACAGCTTCGTTGATCATACGCCATATTCTGTATAGACATTGCAAGGTGCCATATTTGCATCTTGTAATATTAGACCACAACTCTATACATGCAGGTAGCCTACGTGCATCCACTATCCTGGATAGTGGATGACGTCACACACGCGTGCCGAGTGTTGTTCATAAATGCGTGTATGTTCTTCTTTTGAGTCAGCTGACTATATTTACATGTCAAGCCAGGACATTGCAGCGTGCATTTTATCTTTACTGGGCGCATAGGTTTTGAAACCGAGATATCCGCTTGCATATTCCCACCGAATAGAGGGCCCTTGTTTCACGTAATGAAATTAACACACCATCCATACCTAGTGACCATGGCGTATATTAGAAACAGAACCTGCAGGGAGAAGTATAAGGAGACGTATCTAAGGCTGGAGGACCCGATTTGGATTGGTCGTGGTTTTCCGGAATAATTCGTGCACAATACTCGGCATCCTTATACTTCAGCGCCTCTGTTGGAAGGAATGTAACACATTTTCCGGCTTTCTTAAGGGGATTCCGGAGATAAAAACGTCGGTAAAGTAGGAACAATTTTTTCTGATAGGAGTGGCGAGGAAAATGGAAATGTTGTTTCTCCCTCTGCGTTCCACGCAGGGGAAATCGCAAAGTCGTTTTTCGACTCGATCG
>WSXT02136560.1:0-10576 GCA_011762715.2 Neuroterus valhalla
CGATTTCCTTGCATGTGATGTTATAGTCGGCCGGGGCCGAGAATTCGATCACGAACATAGTTCGGTCACGTTTGTCGCGGAATGCGATGTCGATTCTTGTGCGTTGGATAGGGACAATTGTCGAGAAATTGCAGTTTCAGTAGATTCTACTTATCTAGTCTCTACATATAGGCTGTTCCTGCATAAATAGGACAATTTGGTGATATGTACCAGAGGTGCTTAGGGAGTTCAAGACACGCCCTGCACATGCACTGTCAGTGTACAGAAAAATCAGAATGCACGTTTATGAAATTTAGTATACGCGTATCTCAAATCTAGTATACATGTATACTAAATTTTTATACGAATATAATAGATTTAATATGCTTGTAAACTGATTCGAATGCGCGCCTATAGTAATTCTCCTCTACGTGTATACTAACTTTAAGATATGTATACTAATAGTGGAGAACCAACGAAACTTTTTTCATACTTTCGGAAAAAGTTTACATAAAAAGTTTTGACCGGAAGTATAAGGAAAATAATGCATATCAATGAAATATTCTATTTCTTGTTTTCCTTACAGGATTTGAAGTTAATTTTTTTTTAAACTTTCTCCGGGAGACATAATATAGAATTCGACATATCACACTTAAGTATGATTAACCATAAGTATTATTTATGTGATAAATGAAAATATGATTATTCATATATTATTTTTTTCCATTTTTATTCTTATTTATTTTATTTTTATTATTTATTTTTTAATTTTCAATTTCTTACAATTATTATTTTCTGAGAATAACAAATATGAATCCTTTTAAAGTGGCTCATATTTTCTGCAGAGCAGACATTAGGAGAAAAATGAATTTTCAACAAATAAGTTCAACTTTTAACCACTGAAAACCAACCTAATAGTTTAATTTCCATAAAAATATTTTGATTTTCGACCAAATACTTGAATCTCTAACAAAACAAGGAATGTTCAAAAACAATGTTACGTTCCAACTGGATACTGGATTTTTCTACAAAATCATTGAATGTTAAAAAAAAAACTTCCACGAAATAATTGAATTTCCAGCCTAAGAAATGGAATTAGAAAAATTAATTTCCAAAATAGTAGAAAATCTTTCAACCAAGTAGTTGATGTTTTCAAAAGATGGATTAAAAATTAAATCTGACTAAAACTAAAGTGAAAATAAAAAGTAGTTTAACTCCAACTAGAAGTAGAATATTTATATTTTAGTTAAAAAAATTAATTCCTAATCAAAATAAATTTTCATTGCAAATAAAGAATCTCCAAAAAATTTCATTTTCAAAGAAAGAGTTAAAAACTTAACTCAAAAGATGATTTTCAACCAAGATAGAATAATTTTTATGATTGGGATAGATGAATTTTCTACCAAAGAGATGAATTTCTAATTTAAAAAAATCAGGTTTCAACAAAGGAAATAGACTTTCAACCAAGTAGCTGAATTTTCGAAAAAGTGGATTAAAAAATTTAAGTGGAGTGGAAAAGAAGTTCAACTTATTAGAAATAAAAAACAATTTATTTCTACCAAAAAGACGAATTTTGAACAAAATAGTAGACTCCTCAACCAAAGCATATTAGTTTGCAATTAGAAAAGATCGATCTTGAAATGAAACTACGAATTTTAAACTAAAAAATAGAATATTTATATTTTAAGTTAAAGAATCAACTTCCGATAAAAAGTGGAATTTGAAAGAAATATTTTAATAATTTATCTTTTTTTATCATATATTTTTGGTAAAAGAGAATTTTATACCAAATAGTTAAATATTTATAAAAATATCTCAATTTTCGACTCATTACTTGAATTTTTAACGAGGAAGATTAATGAAGAACAAAAATGTAATTTTCAACAAAATACTTCAATTTTGTACAAGATAATTTAATTTTCGATTAGAGAATATTAATTTTCAACTGAAGTAATGAATCTCTAACAAAAAAAGAAGGAATTTTTTTAAATGTTGTTTTGATTCAAGAATCAAAGACGGATTCGGAACGAGAGAGGTAATAGTTGATATTATACCCAAAGATTTTTTTTTTTAATGAAAAACAACTGAATTTAACCAAAAAAGACGAATGTTCAGTAGAATAGCTGAATTGTAGTTTTTTTTTCAAATCGGTATACGATGTTTGTTTTCTAGTCAAATGAAACATCCACTCAGAAAAATTTTCAATTGAAAGGTCATCAGATTTTTCAATCGAAAGGCCCTCAGAATGGTAATGGATTATCATTTACCTGAATTGGAGGTTCGTTTTCATCCTGGATTGGGTTATTCGTTCTGGATTCGATGACTCATTCTGGAGTCGGATTAACTTCCGGATTCTGTGGTTATTATCCTCGTAAGCCAGCTTTCAAGAAACCACAGATAACCTAAAAATCGGAAATGTGTCAATGAAATGACGATGCCTCATTTTCGCCATTACTCGATTATGAAAGCATTCATCAATTCCAGCAATTATCACACACTTTCAAACAAGGAAAACGCTAAAAACGTTTTCACATCACATCACCAGAATTAACTTCTCCTCTCTCCAAGATGCGAATCAAACGGCTTTTCAGCCTGATAACGGCCAGGTGGCGCTAGAGGTGTCGCGACCCGTGTAAATCGAAATGCGCTTGCGCAACTGGATATGATAAACACGTATTTCAATTTTCGTATAGGGAAACTATAAAATTCATATACATAAAAAAAACTAACCGCACGTTCAATAAATTTATTAAAGATATAAATTCATAAAAGAAATTTAGTATACGTAAGTATACTCAAATTACAAAATTTCGTAAATATATAGGGAATTTAATATGCCCATGTATACTGAAGCTGCAAACATTTCCAACAGTGTAAGGTATCTTTATTTCGCTTGGAATCTCATTTCCGTTCGTATTTTTGAATCTCAAAAATGCTGTAACCCTGGAAATTTTTTTTATTGAAAAAAGAAGTGGAGATAAATTGTTGGACTTTCCAAAACTACACAGAACTGTACATAGAATTGATAAATGTCGGGGAAAGATGGTCTCAAAATTTCGAATTTGCTCTGATTCTGAGTTGTTATCCAAAATAGCTGGCTGACGAACCCAACCTTTAGTTTTTGACACTAAATATGTCTATCAAAAGCCATTTGGACATTTGACCAAGGGGAGGGGGGAGAGGGCACTCAAATATAATACCTTCTCTGATGAGAATGTAATAATGAATGTTCCCTTGATTTCCAACATCGAACTTCTAGATTTTCAATTTTATTTTATTTTCAAAGGTTGAATTTCCAACAATAAAAGATTTAGGAAAAACGAATTTTATATTAGGAGCAAGTGTTGAAAATATCATGTCGGGAGAATTTTACATAGAAATTCATTGAATGAACATTTCAATCCGTAAAAATAAATTGCAAAAGGGTTGTCCTTGATTTGACCCAACAAAGAAATTACACATTTTTCCCCAATTTTCATCCTTTCTTCCCACCCAAATTTGGTAAGATTTACAGCGAAGTAAATACTCGCTTCTTGAGAAGAAAAAATCGATTTTATTTAGATGTCCTGGAAGCATCCCATGAAGTTTGAGACGCGTTTTTCATCAGAAAAAAACGTTTTTGTCTATTTTATTCAGAATCATCAAAATTAGGTATATCGAACTGATTCTCTTCAATAGCTATACGGTACAAACCAAAAATTATTTAAACAATTTCTTACTATTTTTAACAAAAGAATAGATTATCATCTGACGATATTTTTAAAAACTCATAAACATTGATATCTCAAACTCAGAATTGAAATATGTAATACTTTTGTGAAATATATACACAATTGAACAGTCGCATTTTTGTTAAAAAATACCAAGTCAAGACAAGAAACACTAAAATAATTTAGGGTTGTTCAAAATTGTAAATCGGATTTTTGAAGTCAAATCATTTCTTTTTAATGAACAGTCGATTTCCGACTGGAACCTCTAAAATATACCCCATTATTGTCAAATATTGTGACTATTGTTCTATATATTGCGATTGTTTTTTAACCATGCAATTTTATAAGAAAAGTACTTACATGACGAAAAACTGTTCAAGATTGTTAATCTTTTTTCAAACCCAACGCATTTTGTTTAAAGTAACTGATTTTCGGTAAAAAATATTAACGTAACCTAAAATTGATCCCAAGCTGTAAATCTCCTTCAAAAGTCGTACTCAGTCCGGTTAGAAAACGCAAAAATAAATCAGAATCAAAAATCTTCAATTTATCATTTCTGGACGATGAGCTGATTATATGTGAAGATCTCTATGTAAAGCTGAAATTATTATTAATATTATAATTACTCAAAATAAATAGATGATAAATATAATGAAAACCTTCAAACCCCAATGATTTTTGTTTGAAAATGCCGATTTTTGGAAAAAGCTTATATAATGCAAAATTGTTGAAAATTGCAATACCTGGTAATGACATTGGTCCATGCAACCTTATTTCTGGTCTGGAAAACCAGCGCAACCTTAAATTTTTAGAAATTCGAAGTGTTCTTAAAAACTTCATGATTATGTATGCTTCTCAATCCGTATAATCTTTCCTAAATTATTTGCGGATTCGATTTTGAAATTCGAAATTGAAAATATAAAACAACTTTTAGTTATAAAAAGCCAATCAGGCTTTCTACAACAAAGATTACGAGATGTCCGAGACGTATTGGCGTCGTAAACAAAGAATCGAAAGTGGGGGAAATTCGAACGTCTACAAATCGTGTAAGACTGTTACCAGCAGACTCCTTGGCAGTTTTTTTCTAAAATTGTCCATTTTTTGTCCACTTTCCATTGAAAGTGGGGTTTAAATTGATCTTATCCGGCTAAGCTAATTGTATGCACAATTCATTATTGTTTAAAAGTATCACGGGAATTTTTAAAACTAATTAAAATTCGGATTTAGGGTTTAAGTTAAAAAAAACAAATACTTGTTTGAAATTCAAACTCGTTCGTTGAAAATGAAATTTTCTGGTTCTCTCTTTCCGCTTGAAATAACATCTATTCATTTAAAGTTTATACTCTTCTTGAAAAATCCTTCTTCACGGTTAGCAATTCAAGTTATACAGTTAAACTTTTTTCATTTTAATCGAACATAAATCTAGTTGAAAACTCTTATGTCTGGTTTTAAATTAATTTTTTAAGCCTATAATGTCGCTATATTCCATTTTTGTTGGAAAAATGTCTATTTTTACCGTTCGAATTTCAACCATTCCGTTGAAAAATTGTAATTTTCAGTTGAAAATTTGTATTGTTTGGTTGAAAATTTATTTTTTGTCAAAAATCGAACTATTGTAGTTAAATGTTCATCTTTTCTAGTTCAAAATTCGACATGTGGGTGAAAATTTGTATTTTTGAATTGAAAATTCAATTATTCTGTCGAAATTTAACGTATTTTGTTGAAAAAATCGATTTTTTGTAGAAAATGATCTTTTCCTTCGGAAGTTATTACTCTCCTTTAGAAGCTCTTCTTCACGGTTAAGAATTCAAGTTATACAGTTAAACATTTTTCATTTAAGTCGAACATTCATCTAGTAAGAAACTCTTATGTTTTTTTTTAAATTAATTTTTCAAGCCAAAAATGTCACTATATTCCATTTTTGCTGGAAAATTTTTATTTTTATGGTTCGCATTTCAACCATTCCATGGAAGAATTGTATTTTTTGGTTGAAAATTAATTTTTGGCAAAAATTTAACTATTCTACTCAAATGTTCATCAAATCAGTTTAAAAAATCGTCTTTGTTTGTTTGTTTGTTGAACGATAGTTTTTTTTGTTATTGGTAATTTTTTTACTGAAAATTTAAATTATTCCACTTGAAAATGCCACATAGTTCCAGTTAAAAATCCATTTGTTTAGTTGAACATCCATTTTATCGATTTAAAATTTAGGTAATCAAATTCTCGTTTACAATTTATCTTTTTCAGTTAAAGTTAATTTATGTGTTTAAAAACTCAACTCCTTTCGTTGAACATTATTTTTTTCATAAAACACTTATGCTTGGTTTGAAATTGATTCTTTCAACTAAAAATATTACTGAAATAGTTAACTTTGTTTTACCGTTGTAGTTGTGAACAAATAATAAATAAACATTAGAGAGAATCATATTCCAAATAGTATTGTATTGTATTAAGTAAATTATTTTGGTTCTTTTCCCAATGTTAAAAAAAATTTAATTAGAACAAAAAAGCTAAATTCATTCAGTAAAATCTGAGTTTCGAATTTTCTACTAAAATTGTAGATCTTCAACGCAGAAATTGAATTTTTAGGAAATTAGTTCAACTTTCAACCAAAGAGTTGAATTTTCGGACCAAAAATGTAGATTTTCGATCAAAAATATGATGATTGATACTTGAAAGAAAAAATTTTTCATTTTAATCAAAAAACAATATAATTCAACCAACAATTAAATCAATTCAATCTAATTCAATCCAATTGATTTTCATTCAAATTCCATTCAGTGCAAAGTTACACATTTCAGAAAAAAATATAACTTTCTAGCACTTATCTAAGAGAAAATGGTTATAAATAATAAGAAACTGTTTAAATAATCATGTTTGTTAGATCGCATTAATTATTACCTCACTAAGTTAAAAGTAGACAAAAAACTTAATAGTTTAGAAAAAATCGCAACTTTTAAGCACTAATCTAAGAGAAGAAAGCCATAAACAATAATAATTTGTTTAAACAATTCTTTTTGTTAAATTAAAATAAATATTAACTCACTTCAAATAAAAAGTGAGCAAAAAGTTGAAAATTTCAGAAAAAATCCATTTGTTTAGTTAATCATCTATTTTTCCAATTTAAAATTTAGGTGATCGAATTTCCGTTGACAATTTATCTTTTTCACTGAAAACTAATTTATCTGTTTGAAAACCTAACTTCTTCTGTTGAAGATTCTTTTTTTAGGTATAAAACACTGATGCTTGGTTTAAAATTGATTTTTTCAAATAAAAATATTACTGTTCCCTTTTTAATTGAAAATAATCATTTTTTGACTTTGAAATTCAACTTTTTGGTTAAAAAATTATATTTTTCATTAGGAAATTATTCTTAATATTTGAAAATTAATCTTCTTGTTTGAATATTCACCTTCATGGTTGGAAATTGAAGTGCTCTAGTTAAATATTTATCTTTTAGGTTCAAAATCCATCTTCTGGTTTTGAAATTTTACTGTTCTCGTTAAAGATTCAGAAAGTCATTTGAAAACTCATCTCATTGGTTGCAAAATGAACCATTTTGTTGGAAACCTGTTTCTTATTTTGTTATCGTGAATTGATTTTTTAAATTGTAAGTTTAACCGTTTCAATTTTCGTGAAAATGACGTTTTTTTGTTGAAAATTAGAGTATTCTTTTCAAAATTGATTTATTGTGCAAGTTTTGATCTGTTGTGTTAAAGAATGTTCAGAATGATCGCTATGAATGAAAAAAATAGTTGCATCACTCCGCATTCTGAAGGGAGGGTCCAGCCATCACAAATGGCGCCCAACGTGGGGCCCGAACCCACGACCCTGAGATTAGGAGTCTCACGCTCTCCCGACTGAGCTAGCCGGGCTGAATTTTAAATAAAAATTTATTTTACTAATTTGGAACTGGATCTCGTGTTTAAAGTGTGGAATAATTCATTGGATATCTTTATTTAAACATCCTAAGATGTTCCTTCCTAGGTCTCCATCGACCCGGGACGGGCCATCACAATGTTTGCGATTTGCGATAAATGTACAAATATGTTACTTCTAGTTGGACGGGAAAATTGAAAAATTTAACGGTGAAGAACCGGGGAATGACCTGGAATTGGAAATCGTCCGTCGAATCGCCACCCTGAGAATAAGAACAACGGTACTTATGACTATTTTCTCATACTCTTCGCAGTTTTGTAGAGATCCTGATATCACGGTATATTGATAGACGTTCCTATGAGAGAAAGATCTCTTTACTCCCGAACCATCCCATTACAAAACAAGAGGCCAAAAACGAGAAACATCAACAACAAAAAACAAACAAAAAATATTTACAACACAAGATTTTTATGAAGATAGCAATTTTGAAACAGTTTTGAAAGAATGAAATGTAATCAGCCATTACATCATTGAAGCAGTAGCTGGTGTTGGTCAAGGTTTTTCTTCAATCTGCATTATGGTTCTCCCAGAAAACTATACATCCCAACCAGATTGTTGTGTCGAAACCCCATATACAGGAGCAGATTTAAATTTTCCCTATGGAAGAGAAAAGTCTGTTCTGGAGGGGTACTGGTAAGAAAAAAAAGTTTATTAGTATGTTGATAGATTGATAGTGCTGTGCACAGTACCTCAAATAAAAGGAACTTATGAAAATATTGATATTTTATCTAAATTACTAACCTCGGCAACATTACCTCCTAGTTTGTTTGAGACTTTAAACTTTCCCTCATTGTTAACGGTTCATGCAAATAGTAACATCCATATATCCCTGTCGTCATTGTTTTGCAACACTCAGAAATTTGAGAGATGGTTAGAATGCAGTAGTGCGAGTCTATGATGAAGAGCAGCAGTTTTAAGTCATTCCCCGGGTTTTCACGGTCAAGTTTTTCAATTTTCCCAGTCAACTAGAAGTAACATATTTATATTTGTCGCGAAACGCTTACATTCATTTTTATTCAAATCTAAACATCCTTTAACACACACACAAATATTGCAAATATTGCAAAATAAATCGATTCTGAAAAGAATACTCTAATTTTCAACAAAAAAACAAACAATTTTTCTCCGAAAATTGGAACAGTTAAACTTACAATTAAAAGAATCAATTTACGATAACAAGAGAAAACAATAGATTTCCAACAAAATAGTTCTTTTTTCAACCAATGTCATGAATTTTCAAATAACATGAATCTCCAACCAGAACACTCAAATTTCAAAACAAGAAGATGAATTTTCAACTAAAAAGATAAATATTTAACTTGAGCACTTCAATTTCCAACCATGGAGGTGAATATTTAAACAAGAAGATTAATTTCCAAATAAAAAGAATAATTTCCTAAAAAAAAATATAAAGTTTCAACAAGATAGTCGAATTTCAAAGTCAGAAAATAATTATTTTCAACCAAAAATAGAACAGTAACATGTTTAGTTTAAAAACCCAATTTTAAAACAAGCAAAAGTGCTTTGTACTCTAAAAAGGAATATTTAACTGAAGGAGTTGAATTTTCGAACAGATAAATTAACTTCTACTGAAAAGATAAATAGATTTTTAACTGAAACTATGAAATTTTCAATTGGAATAAATTACATTTTCAGAACAATCAAATGAAATTGCAAATGTTTAAATGAAGTAGTTGAATTTAAAACCAGAAACAGAAAGGCATATTTTTAACTGAAATGAGGAACATTTGACTAGAATAGTTCAAGGTTTGGTAAAAAATTATTGTTACTCAAGAAATACAATTTTTCAACAGAATGGTTGAAATTTGAACCATAAAAATAGAAATCTTCAAACAAAAATGCAATATAGTGACATTTTTTGTTTGGAAAATTAATTACAAACCAAACATAAGAGTTTTGAACTAGATGAATGTTCGACTAAAATGAAAAATGTTTGACTGCATAACTTTAATTGTTAACCATATAGAAGAATTTTTCAAGATGAATATTAACTTCCGAAGAAAACGATAATTTTCTAACCGAAATGTAAAATTTTGAACTAGGAAAAATCAACTTTGCATGAAAATGAAACAGTTAAATTTTCAGTTGAAGTAATTGATCATTAACCAAAACTGATGAACTTCCAGGTACAAAAAAATTCAAATTTCAAACAAATAGTTGATTTTTCAACTGAAACAGGATGAATTAGCAATGGACAATTTCAAGAAGCTTTCTGTCATATTTCAGAAATATTTCTTCTTCAGAATACTACTTCAATTCTAAAGACTGCTCGAAGTACTTTTATTATTTAAAATTAGGAAGAGGGAACTTTAAAATTGTGCCAAATTTTGAATTGAAGGAACGATTTTCAAAATTCCTCTCTTCTGAATACGAATTATAATTAGTTAAAAAAAATTCCCGTCCCACGTTCCATTTTGTTTCTTGTTTGGCGACCTAATAAAGATTTATCATTATCATTATTATTTCGTCGAAAATAAATTATTATTATTATTATCATTATGTAAAAATTCCCTGTTCCAAGTGCAATTTACCTCTTCACTGAAACTCCCTGTCATAAAATAAAAACTATAATTATTTTCCGAAATTCCCTATCATCAATTCGATTATCAAATTTGAGTCAGCTAAAAAAATTTCACAGAGCAACAAATTTGCAAACCTTTTTTCTCATAATGGAAAAAAAATCTTGTTTTAGAATCAGGTCAGAGGAACGTTACATTCTCCAAATCAAATAATAAGATCTCTTTTTAATTCATAAAAAGAAAGCTGTCGTTTTCAGTATTTTTTTGGTAGCATTTTTAATAGTGTAGGTTGAGTCAAGTAAATTCCCGGTTTTTAATTAGACTCCCGGTCATTTCCCGATTTCTTCGCGGTTAAGTCGCCACCCTGGATTATTATCAAGTTATATTTTCAGCCGAAAAAAATACGTA
>WSXT02136582.1:0-19384 GCA_011762715.2 Neuroterus valhalla
GGTTTCAAAGTCACAATTGATTTAAGATCTCAGCGCTGTCCCGTACGCGTGCTAGCTCCTCCTGCAATACCAACGCCCGTATAAAACCGGAAGATCAAGCCGGCCACCAAAATAAAAATGAAGACATTTTAATTCACATTTTTTTATTATTATTTAATAACAAATTATAAAAATGAAAACTAAAATAATATTTATGTAATAACTGTGACATCAAAATGTGAAGATTTTTTGCAAGATTTTGAAAAAAGTTTCAAGGACAAAATCCGCAAACCAAAAAATTTTTTAATTAGTAAAGCTTTAGCTTTACATTTTTTCCCCGACGGAAAAGTAGACGTTTATGATAATTATAAATTGGAGAAGGCAACTACTATTTGTTTACTACTTATTTTGGACTGAAAAAATAATTCTGTCGAAGACAACACCGAAGAAAGTGATTTAAATGATTAAATTATTTTTAAAGAAATCGAGAAAGGGATTATGTAAATATTATGTACGTTTTACTTTTTAGAATTTGTTATGAAAAATAATAAACAAATGCGAATTTTAATGTCTTCATAATTATTTTGGTGGCTGGCTTGACCTTCTAATCGTCCACCGTTATATGTATACAGACGTTGATTCTGCAGGACGAGCTGGCACGCGTACGGGACAGCGCTGAGATCATCAATTGTGACTTTGAAACCGTAAAACATGATTGCCTGGCATTTTTCAAAAAACTTCCTTAAATCCTAATAAAAATTTAGGTGACCATTAATTTTATTTTTCTAAAAATTCGTTCCACTCCCGAAGCGTTTGAAACTTCCAATAACTAATTTACGCCATGAGAAGAATAAAAATCGTTATAAATTTCAAGTGAAAATAAATTGGAATCCTATAAAGACCGTTATTTTCTTTATATGATGGTGCAGATTTCCTGAAGTTTTCATCACAAAATATTAATTAATGTAGAACTTATAGCGAGTTAAACACAAAAAAATCGCATTTTGAAATCGCAGAAAAAAGTAACATTTTCTTGATTATTTCGGAAACTGATAAAGTTATCAAATGCATTCAAGGGACTTAAAATATGCGTAATGAAATTTCCTGTTGGAACCTGTTATTGAAAAATTAGGAATTGACCTGAAAAAAAATATGACCCAGGGGCCAACTCAAACGACGGCGTTTCGAGCGTATCCCCTTTTGATCGCCAGCGGTTCAATTTGATTTGAATTTTGTAATGTATCAGAATATATAAGTTGGTTGATATTTGGAACATTTGAGTAAAAAATTCAAAAATCTTTTGTCATAAATTATTTCATGTTAGGATCAGCTGCGATTTTGAAAGCATGATTTTTCATCACTACGAGGCTTAGAGAAAAGACTCCTACACTCAGTTTCGATCGTTAATTTAGAAAAACTTTTTTTTCGTTGAGGACACCTGTGTGTATTGCATTTGTATTTTACCCGGTTATAACTCATTTTTTAATCGTATTTCATTTGTAAACAACTTGGACCTTGTTCGGATTTTAGTTGGATTTTATTAAGATTTCATTCGGATTCCATTCCAATTTTATTTAGGTATTTTCCAAAGAAATATCACAACAGTTATTCTAGCTTATTCTAAAAGAATTGAAGAGGATTTTCAATAAATTTTTTATACAGATTTGATTCAGATTATAGTTGGTTTTCTATCGTATTTGAGTTGGATTTTTTTTTTCTCGGATTCTATCTCGAATTAATTTGAATTTTATTCAGCATTTCTTTCAATATAATTGGAAATCAAATTGAAATTTCATCTTGATTGGATTCAAGCTAATTCTTTGTTTTTTAAATCTCTATTGTTTTTTTATTGCATTTGTATTTCTTCCGGTTTCAACTCTAAGTATATTCGTTTTCCATTTGTATACAACTTGAACTTTGTTGGGATTTTATTTGGATCTTATTCATGTTTCATTCAAATATCATTTAGATATCGTCTACAAAATGTCACAACAGTTATTCTAGCTTATTCTCAAAGAATTGAATAGGATTTTCAATAAATTTTTTATACAGATTTGATTCAGATTATACTTGGTTTTCTATCGTATTTCAGTTGGATTTTTTTCTCGAATTCTATCTTGAATCAATTCGAATTTTATTCAGAATTTCTTCCAATATAATTAGAAATCAAATTGAAATTTCATTTTGATTTGATTGAATATACATTCTCTGATCTTTAAATCTCTATTGTTTTTGTATTGCATTTGAATTTGTTCCGGTTCCAACTCTAACTATATTCGTATTCCATTTGTATACAACTTGGACTTGGTTCGGATTTAAGTTGGATTTTATTCAGATTTCATTCGGATTCTATTCGAATTTCATTTAGACATTTTCAAAAAAAAATATCAAACCGGTTATTTCAGCTCATTCTCAAAGGATTGTACATGATTTTCGATAGATCTTTTATACAGATTTTTTTCAGATTATAATTGGTTTGCTGTCATATATTAGTTGGATTTTTTTCTCAAATTCTATCCAGAATTAATTTGAATTTTATTCAGAATTTCTTTTAACATGATTGGAATTCGAATTGCCATTTCATTCTAATTTCATTGAAGCTTCATCCGCTTTTTAATGAATTTCTTATTGCATTCGTATTTAATGCGGTTATAACTCTAGCTTTATTCGTATTTTATTTGTATTTAACGTGGACTTTGTTCGGATTTTGTTGAAATTTATTCACATTTCATTCAAATTTCATTTAGATATTTTCAAGAAAATATCTTAATTTGAATGAAGCTATATTCTTTTTTAATAAAATTTCTATTTTATTTATATTTCACTTGTATTTTGTCCAGTTATAACTCTAACTTTATCCGTATTTTATTTGTATTTAAATTGGACTTTTTTCAAATTTCAATTGGATTTCATTCAGATTTCATTCAAATTTCATATAGATATTCAAAAAAATATATTGAACTGTGATTCTAGTTTATTTTCGAAAAATTGAACAGGATTTTTATTAAATATTTTACTAAGATTTTAGGTTGTTTTCTATCGGATTTTGTAGGATTTTTTTTCGAGTTTTATCTCGAATTAATGATAATTTTATTCAGAATTTCTTTCAAATAATCGGAATTCGAATTAAAACTTCATTTTCATTTTGATTGAAGCTATATTCTTTTTAAAAAATTTCTTCTGTATTTGCGTTGAATTTGTATTTTATTCAGTTATATTTGTTAAAAGCCAAGAAACGACCTCATGACCCTTGAAGGGAAGCCAAAATTTATATAACCAGGAATCGAAAAGTTTATTTATCACTTGATAGAAAATTGAATGAGAAGTGACAGCTGAGAGAGCTTTTTTCCTACTTTTCCCATGAACTGGGCTTCATGAGCTTTGAAATAAACCAAGCTTATATATATATATATATATATATATAATTTATTTATTAACAATTATTGCAATAATTCATCAATTACATCTATTGATATTTTTCATTATTTCGATAGTTCAAAATTTTGCAACAATTTCAGGTGAAATTCGTTCAACTCGAAGATTTTCAATTTGAATTATTATTAAACATTTGATAAACTTTGATATTTCCTTTTTTGAATTTGCTACATTCTGAAAGCTGAGCTTTAAAATCTTTGGAATAATCAAAGAAACATTTTTATTACCCTTACGAGAGGGCCACGATATCCATAACAAAAAACACCCTCACGCATTTCTATATATATTTATTACCAATAATTATTGTAATAATTAATTATATACATTGATTGATTTTTTCCATTATTTCGATAGTTTAAAAGTTTGCACAATTTCAGTTTTAAATCTTTCAACTTGGAAATTTTCAATTTGAATTATTAAACTTTTGATAAAACTTGATATTTCCAACGCCTTTTTCTGGAATTGCTACGTTTTTAAAGCTGGTTTTTATAAGCTTTGAAATTAACCAAGAAACATTTTTATTACCTTAACGAGAGGGCCACCATATCCATAACAAAAAAGACCCTCACGTATTTCTATATACATATTTATTATTAATTATTGAAATAATTAATTAATTACATCTATTGATTTTTTTTATTATTTCGATAGTTAAAAATTTTACAACAATCTCAGTTTAGAATCGTTCAACTTGGAGATTTCCAATTTGAATTTTGAACGTTTTATAAGATTTGATACTTTCTTTTTTTGAATTCGCTACATTTTGAAGGCTGGACTTTATAAGCTTCGAAATCACCCAAGGAACATTTTTATTACCTTTACGAGAGGGCCACCATATCCATAACAAAAAACAACCTCACGAATTTCTATATATATTTATTATTAATTATTGAATTCATTAATTAATTACATCTATTGATTTTTTTTATTATTTCGATAGTTCAAAATTTTGTGAAACGTTCATTCCGAAAGCTGTCAACTTGGAGATTTCCAATTTTTGGAGATTTTCAACTTTTGATAAAATTTGATATTTCCTTTTTTTTTTTAATTTGCTACATTCTTTAAGTTTTTTACAACAAAGCGATTTGGTTGCTATAAAATAAATGATAAAGTTATTTCGTAACGGAATTAACAAAGTGTGTGAGTTAACGAAACTGAACAAACAAAAATCAAAATCAAACAAATAAATGTAGATTTCCGGAGAATAAACCAAATTTTTCGTGGTTTGTCGAACATTCGATAATCTATCTAGAAAATTTTAAAGCTCTCAAATTAAGAAAAAAACAATATCCATCGCTCCAACTCAAACTTCTTCACCTTGGAACTTTCCAATATAAGTTTAAAGTATTCGACCCAGAGGCTTCAAATTTAAACTGTTTTATATGTACTTTCTTGAAATATATGTTGGCTCAAGGTTTGATTAAAGATTTGAAAAATTTTATTTTAAATTTTTTCATTTTCAATCTTTTGGATTGAATCGTTACAAGTGTTTAATTTTCTTTAAAATTTACTTCAATACATAAAACAAAAGTTGCTTGAATTCAAATCTCTTAAAGCTCTTATGGGAAAAGTGTTGGTTCAAGAATTTTTATTTTTCCAAACAAAAAGTTCTAAAGGTTTGAAATTCATTTTTTATAATTTAAATTCTTGATTGCATTCTGATTATTATTTCTTAAATTCTAAATATTTGAATTAAAAATTGTAAAATTTTTACTGCTCGAATTTAAATTGAATTTAAATTGTGAATCGCATTTTAATTGAATTAATTTTGGAATGGTTTGATTCTTCTTTCTGCAAATCATGTTTTTTTTACAGTAAGGTTCAGAAGATTTTAAAGCAAAATTTTTCACTTCTGCACCTCAACTGGGAATAATTTTTCATTTAAGCCTTCAAAACCTATCAGGATCAACTCGCAAAATCCACACAGTTTTCTTCTGAATCCTTGGCTCAAATAAACGTTACCTAATATTAGGCCATGAATTCCAAACTTGTCAGAAATATTTATCTTACGTAACTTTGTAGAACCAGTAGGCGGGATTCAAATCGTTTGGAAATGAAAATTAGCAAATTTAAGATTGAGAAAAAAACACCTTTGAATAAACCTATTGATAAAGAAAAACGTGAAGAACGAGAAAACAAACGTAGAGAAAGAAAAGAGGGAAAATAGAAGAGACAGCAGCCTTTAAATCCCCTTTTTTGTCCTTCTTTCATCTTTCGTTTTTTTTTCTTTTTTTCAAAAAAACACAAGCCAAAAATATTCGAAAAATCTATCATCGTTTCGGTGTTCACCCAACACTCTTGTCAAGGTAAAAAATCTCCCAGCAGGTCGGACCCCGAGAGGAACCTTGGTAAGGGTGTTGGATAAACACCAAAACGTTGGTAGAATTTCCGAATATTTTTGTTTGTGTTTAAAAAAAGAAATGAAGAAAAAAGGCGAAAGATTAAAAAAAGTGAGTTTATCTTTTCTTTTTTCAGTAGGTTCATTCGAAGGTGTTTGTCCAAATTTGGTCGTTGGATTCTCGGTTTTTTATTTAATCTCCGGGAGTTTCAGATTTTGTTCAAAAAAATTTCTCGAAGAAAATAATAATGACTTCTAATTTGAAGGAATTCCGAATATTCCAGAAAGAGTTTTTCCAGTGATTATCTAATTTTTTAGAGTGTAAGCGAATCTCTTTTATGAAAAAAAAAATTATTCCAATTCCAAGGTCGGCGCACGTAACGTCTAAATTCCATCACATTCCTCTCGTCTTACTGAAAACCCACCCACATGCCTTCACCTCTCTATCCTCGAATTTCCTCCCATACTAATTATTTCCCTATTCATCCTCTTCCTCTTATTCAGAAAAACCTTTTTTTTTTAATTTTCCTAGCACCTTTTCAATTTCCCTCTCTATTCCTCATCCTCGGTGCAGCGCCCCAGATCAGCTGTTGGTGCCAAGGTTTAGGTCACGTCGAGTGGAGAACCTTGGCGAACCGAGAGCCGGAAACCGATCCGGAAAAGCTCGATAAGTTCACAATCGGAATGTCTCCCGCTCTCAGAAAAAAACTCACAACTTTTAAAAATCCTAGTTTCACTTTTAAAAATCCTACTTGTAAAACCACTTCAAAATGTCCATTTCAAAAAAGCGCGAACTTCCGATTTGAAAAACTGCGCGGGGAACTAAAAACTTTGAATTTGATTTATAAGGACAAATTACCAAATCAAGAAAGATTTATGTGTTCGAAAAAAGAAATGAGAACGTAATAAGGATGCACTTTTTTTTAGAAATGAAACCAACCGGTGTGGGGCTGCAACCCGCGATACAACGCAGACAGACGGTTGGACGGACGTGCACTAAACGCGACCCGCGCCTGGTCAGCTAGCCAGCCTGCTTATGGGAGCTTTCGCCTTGCCAACGAGCAACCAGCACCCTTTGTGGTGCCTGAAACTAGACGATCCAATCGATATTACTGCTCCTGCGAAACCTTGCATTCTCCTCCTCTGCCTCTTTCTCTCCCACCCTCATCTCACATCCCTCATTTCTCATCCCTCATCCCGCTCGCACCACCGACGTCCTAGTGCGAATCTCCCCCCTCCACTTCTTCCTCCGACTTCCTGAATCCTACTCACACGTCCCTGCCATTCACGGCACTCATCGGATGATTACATGTTCGATAGCGATTATCGATCACGGTCTGGAATTGAGAAAGTTCTAGTTCACTTGATTTGATTTTGGAAAGATTCTGCGATTTTTTTAAAAGTTTGGTGATATGTTTGTCTAGCTTAGGAAAACAATTGATGAAAGTAGGCAACTTACCAACTATGCATCATCATCTTGCACTCCTTTGTCATTTTCATTTTCATTCTCGTTATTATCTAATTTTTATTTTCATTCGCAATCTTATTCTCATTCTTATCCACATTTTTATTCTCATTCTCATCTCCAAACCCATCCACAATCTCATCCTTATTATCATTAACCTCATTGTTTTCATCCGCATTCTCGTTCTCATTCCTAAACGAATTCTCAATCTCATTTTCATTCTCATCCTCATCTTCATTATCATTCATATCCTCATTTTTATTCTCATTCTCATTTCTGAACTCATTCTTAGTCTCACCTTTATTCTTAATCCCATCCTCATATTTGGTCTCATCCTCATCTTCATTTTCATTGCCATTCCCATTAACCTTAAATTCTAATGCTCATTTTCATTCTCATTCTACACTCATTCTTATTTTCCAAGTGATCCTCATTTTTATCTTTTATCTTATTCTCGTTCTTATTTCTATTCTCATTCACTTTCTCATCCTCATTCCCAAACTCATTCCCAATCTCATTTTATTATAATTTTCATCCACATTCTCATTCTTGTTTTCATTCCCAAAGTCATTCCTAATCTTCTTTTATTCTGTATCATTCCCAAACTCATTCCTTATGTCATTTGCTTCTTATTCTCATCATTTTCATCCGCATTCTCATGCTTATTTTCATTCTCGTTCTTTTCTTCATTTTTATTCTCATTCGCTCTCTTATTCTCATTCCCAAGCTCATTCTTAAACACATTTTCATTCGCATTCTTATCCTCTTTTCCATTTGCATTAATATTCTCATAATATTCTCCCTTATTCAAATTCTCATTCTATTCTCATTCTCATTTCCTAACTCATTCTTGATCTAATCTCTAATCTTATTCTCATTCTTCTTTCTATCACTCTTATCCAGGGGTCGCGGAAGGTTTTTTCGAGTAGGGGGGCTCAACTGCCCACGGCAACAGAGAAGCAAAAAAAGAGGTCATCGGACAAAATTATGCTCAGGAATACCTGAAAAACGGGGGGAGGGGGCCTAGCCCCACCAGTTTTTTGTTCGGGGGGCTTAAGCCTCCTCAGCCCCTCCGCCTCCGCGGCCCCTGTTTTTATCCTCATTTTTATTCTCATTCTCGTTCCCAAACCCATTCATAATTTCATTTTTATTATCATTCTCATCATTATTTTCATCCGCAAAATAATTCTCAATCTTACTTTAAACTGTATTCTTATTCTTATTTCAATTCTCGTTCTTATCCTCATTTGAATTTTCATTCGCATTTTTATTCTTATTCTCAAACTCAATCTCAGATTCATTCTCATTCTTAACCTCATTTTTATACTCATTTCTGAATTTTTTCTCAGTCTCATCTTCGTTCCCAATCCCATCCTCATATTTGGTCTCAACCTGATCTTTATTTTGATTCCTTTCTGAATTTAATTTACATTCTCATGCACATTTTCATTCTCATTCTATTTTCATTCTTACTTCGCAACTTATTCTCATTCTCAATTTTTATTCTCATCCTCATACCCAAACCTATCACAATCTCATTTTTATCACCATTCTCATTATTATTTTCATTCCCATTCTAATTCTCTTTCTCATTTCTAAACTATTTTCTTATTCTTATTCTTATTTCAATTCTCGTTCTTATCCACATTTTTATTTTCATTCACTTTCTCATGCTCATTCCCAAACTCATTCCTTATGTCATTTTCTTTTTTATTCTCATCATTTTCATCCGCATTCTCATTCTTGTTCCCATTTATAAACTCATTCTCAATCTAATTTTCATCCGCATTCTCATGCTCATTTTCATTTTCGTTCTTTTCCTCATTTTTATTCTCATTCGCTTTCTTATTCTTATTCACAAGCTCATTCTTAGAAACATTTTCATTCTCATTCTTATCCTCTTATCCTTATTTTCATTCCCATTGCTGAACTTATTCTCAAGCTCATTTTCATTCTTCTCATTCTTATTTTTTCCTCATCCCTATCTTCATTTTTATTATCATTCGCATTCTCGTTCTTATTCCTATTCTCATCCTTATTTTCATTCCTCTTTTTCTCATCATATCCATTCTCATTCTATTATCATTCCCATTTTCGAACTCATTCTCAGCCTCATCTTTAACCTCATGCTCAGTCTTATTTCTCTTCCTATTCTCTTCCCTATTTTTATTCTCATTCGCATTCATATTATAATCCTCAAACTCATTCTCGATTTCAGTTTCATTCTCATCCTTATTCTCATTCTCTTTCTTATTCATATTCTCATCCTCATGGTCATTCTCATTCGCATTCTTTGTATCATTCTCAAACTCATTCTCAATCTCACTTTCAAGCTCACTTTCATTCTTAATCTGATTTTCATTCCCATTCATATCCTCAGATTCATTCTCATTCTATAATTATTCCCATTTTCAAACTCATTCTCAGTCTTATCTTCAATCTTATCCTCATTTTCATTCTCATCCGCATACTTATTATGATTCTCAGATTCATTCTCAATCTTATTTTAATTCTTATTCTCATTCTTCTTTTCGTTCTAATTCTTATCATTATTTTCATTCTCATTCGCAATCTCATTCTTATTCCTCGACGTTTTCTCAATCTCATTTTCATCTTCAATTTCATTCTCATATTTATTCTTGTTCTTATTCTGATTTTCATTTTCATTCTCATTCTTATTATCATCCTTGAACTCATTCTCACTTTCATTTTCATTCTCACTCTTATTCTCATTTTCATTCTCACTCTTACTCTCATTCTCATTCTCATCCACATTGTCATTTTCATTCGCATACTTATTATCATTCTTAGATTCATTCTCAATCTCATTTTCATTCTTCTTCTCATTCTCATTTTCGTTCTTATTTTTACCTTCATTTTCATTCTCATTCACAATCTCATTCATTTTCACCTTAAATTTCATTCTCATCTTCATTCTTCTTCTTTTTCTCATTTTGATCTCATTCACATTCTTATGATCATCCTCGAACTCATTCTGGATTTCATTTTATTTCTCATTCTTATTATCATTTTGATTTTTATTCTTATCCGTATTGTCACACACATTCGCATTCTTGATATCATTCCCAAACTTATTTTCATTCTCATTCTCCTTTGTATTCTCATTTTAGCCTCGTGTTGATACTCATTATATTCTTATCGACATTTTCAAACTCATTCCTAGTCTCATCTTTAATTTTATCCTCATTCTTGTTTCGCTTACCATTCTTATCCTCATTTTTATTCTCATCCGCATTATTTATATCGTTCTCAGACTCATTCTCATTTTCATTTTCATTTTCATTCTCGTCTTCATCCTCATTTTTATTCTCATTCGCATTCTTATTTTTATTCCCAAACTTGTTTTAATTCTCATTTTCATTTATATTCACATTTCTAACCTCATTTCCATTCTCATCAATATTCTCATTCTCATTCTTGAACCTATTTTTAGTCTCATCTTCATTCTTATTCGCTCTCCCATCCTCATCCCACATCCCTCATTTCTCATCCCCCATCCCGCTCGCACCTCCTGAACCACCCTCCGAAGTCCTAGTGGTAATCTCCCTCTCTCCTTCTTCCTCCGACTTCCTGCATCTTAATCACACGTCCCTGCCATTGACAACACTCCTCGAACGATTACATGTTCGATAGCGATTATTGATCACGGTCTGGAAATGAGGAAGTTCTAGTTCCTTTGATTTGATTTTGGGAAGATTCTGCGATTTTTTTCAAAGTTTGGTGATGTGTTTGTCTAGTTTAGGAGAACAATTGATGAAATTAGGCAACTTACCAACTATCCATCTTCACCTAACATTCCTTTGTCATTTCCATTTTCATTCTCGTTATTATCTAATTTTTATTCTCATACACAAATTCATTCTCAATATAATTTTCATCCTCATTATTATCTTGATTCCAATTCTTATCCTTATTTCAATTCTCATGCTATTCTCATTCTCATTTCCTAACTCATTCTTGATTCAATCTTCAATCTTATTCTCATTCTTTTTTCTCTCATTCTTATCCTCATTTTCATTCTCATTCTCGTCGCCAAACCCATTCATAATTTCATTTATATTATCATTGTTTTCATCCGCATTCTTGTTCTCATTCCT
The DNA here is from genome assembly GCA_011762715.2 of Neuroterus valhalla. Classification (NCBI taxonomy): domain Eukaryota; kingdom Metazoa; phylum Arthropoda; class Insecta; order Hymenoptera; family Cynipidae; genus Neuroterus; species Neuroterus valhalla. The sequence goes on from WSXT02136582.1 coordinate 11,336, forward strand.
AAACAAATTCTCAATCTTAATTTAATCTGTATTCTTATTATTATTTCAATTCTCATTCTGATCCTCATTTTTATTTTCATTTGCATTCTTATGCTCATTTCCAAGCTCATTCTCAATCTCATTTTCATTCTCATGATCAGCTTCATTCTCATTCTTATCCTCACTTTTATTCTCATTATTATTCTCATTCTTATTTCTGAACTTATTCGCAGTCTCAGCTTCATTGTATTTCTCATTCCTACTTTTGTTCTCATCCTTACATCTTCATTCTCATTCTTATCTTATCCTCATTTTTTTCAATTCTTGAATTCGCCTCATCTTCATTTTTATTCCTATTCACATTATCAATCTTAGTCCTAAACTGATTCCCAATCTCATTTTTATTACTATTCTCATTCTTATTTCCGTTCTAATTCTTATTTCCATCTTAATTCTCATTCGGATTCTTATCTTGTTCCTTAACTTATTTTGAATATTATCTTTATCTAAAAATTCATGCTCATTTTCATTCTTGTTCGTATTCCTTTTTTGATTTCATCCCCATTCTTATTAACATTCCTAAACTCTTTATCAATTTTTTTCATTCTTATCCTCAATTTCATCCTCATTCTCAGTTTAATCTTCAATCTTATTCTCATTCTCATCCTCTTCTTTATACCAATTGGCATTCTCATCCTCATTTTTATTCTCATTCGCATTCTCATGCTCAGTCCCAAACTTATTTCCCATCTCTTTTCTATTATTATTCTCATTATCATTTTCATCTGCGTTTTCATTCTCCTTCTCATTGTCAAAGTCATTCTCATTCCTCTTTCCATCCGTATTTTCATTCTTATCTTCATTCTCGATTATATCCTCATTTTTATTCTCATCCTCATTTCTAAACTTATTCTTAGTCACATCTACAATCTTATTCCTATTCTTATTTTTTTCTCATTCATATCTTAATTTTTTTCGAATTCGCATTCTCATTTTTATTCCCAAACTCGTTTCTAATCTCATTTTGACTATCATTCTTATTATCGTTTTCATCGTCATTCTCGTTCTTTTCCTCATTTTTACTCTCACCCGCATTCTTACTACGATTCTCTCATTCGCAATTTCATTTTTATTTTCACTCTTATTGTCGTTCTCATTTCGAAACTCATTCTAAATCTTATTTTAGACTGCTCTTTTATTTCAATCAATTTTCGTTCTTATCCTTATTTTTACTTCCATTCGCATTCTCATTCCCAAACTCATTCTCAATCTCATCATTCTTAATCTCATTTTCATTCTCATTTTTGTCCTCATATCCATTCTCTTTCAATTATCATTCTCATTTTCGAACTCATTCTCAGTCTCATCTCTAACCTTATCCTCAATCTTATTTCTCTTACTAATCTTCTCCTTATCTTTATTCTCATCCGAATTCTAATTATTCTCAGGATCATTCTCAAACTCATTTTCATTCTTGATTGCATTTTCATTCTCATTCTTATCCTCTTTTACATTCTCATTCTATTTTCATTCCCATTTTCAAACTCATTTTCAGTGTCATCTTTATGCTTGTCCTCAACCTTAGCTCTCTTACTGTTCTCTTCCTCATTCTTATTATCATCCTCAAACCCAATCTTAATTTCATTTTCATTCTCATCCGTATTCTCATTTTTATTCTTATTCCAATCTAATTATTATTACATTCGCATTCCTAATATCATTCCAAAATTCATTTTCAATCTCATTTTCATTCTCATTTTCATGATTGTTTCCATTCTAATCCTCGTTTTCATACTAATAATATTCTCATTCCTATTTTCAAACTCATTCCTAGGCTAACCTTTAATTTCATCCTCATTCTTATTTCTCTCCCATTCTTGTTTTCTTTTTCATTCTTATCCGCATTCTTTTTATCATTCTTAATTTCGTTTTCATTCTCGTTCTTGTCCTAATTTTTATTATCATTAGAATTCTTATCCTCATTCTTAACTCATTCACAATTTTTATGTTCATTTTCATTCTCATTTTATTTTTTTCTCTTCCTTCTCCTCATTTTCATTCTCATCATTATTCGTATTCTAATTTTCAAACTTATTTTCAGTCTCATCTTTATTCCTATTCTCATTCTTGTTCTTATTCTCCGCCACTTTCTCTACCACTCTCATCCCACATCCCTTATGTCTCATCCCGTTCGCATCTCTAGAACCACCATCCGACGTCCTCGTGCGAATCTCTCCCCTTTCCTTCTTCCTGCGACTTCCTGAATCCTACTCACACGTCCATGCCATTGACGACACTCATCGGACGATTACATGTTCGATATCGATTATCGATCACGGTCTGGAATGGAGAAAGTTCTAGTTCATTTGATTTGATTTTGGAGAGATTCTGCGATTTTTTAGAGAGTTTTGTGATATTTTTGTCTAGCTTAGGAAAACCATTGATAGAAGTAGGCAACTTATCAACTATCCTACCTCTGAGCATCTCCTTTCCCTTACCATCTCTTCTCCTACTCCATGCTTCCCTTTCTTTAATTCAGTCTTGAACTCCTCCTCACACTCATCTATTTTCTCGTTCCCATCTTCAACTCACACTCCCATGGTCATTTTTATTCTCGTAATTATTCTCATTTTTATTCTCATTCTCATTCACAAATTAATTCTTGATCTAAGTTTCATTCTTATTCTTAATATTATTTTCATTCTTTTTCTTATTTTCTTTCCAACTCTTATCCTTAATTAAATTCTCATTCTTATTCTCATTTTTATTATCATTCTCATCATTATTTCCATCCGCATTCTTGTTCTCATTCCTCAAATAATTCTCAATCTTTCTTTAAACGGTATTTTTTTCTCATTTCTATTCTCGTTCTTATCCTCATTTGAATTTTCATTCGCATTTTTAGGCTCATTCCCAAACTCAATCTCATTTTCATTCTCATTCCCAAACTCATTCTCAATCTCATTTTCATCCTCATTCTTATCCTCATTTTTATTCTCAGTCTCATCTTCATTCCTGAACCCATGCTCATATTTGGTTTCATCCTCATCTTTATTTTGATTCCTTTTTAAATTTAATTTACATTCTCATTCTCATTCTATTCTCATCCTTATTTCGCAACTTATTCTCATTCTCAATTTTTACTCTCATCCTCATTCCTATACCTATAACAATCTCATTTTTATTATCATTCTCATTATTATTTTCATCCCCATTCTAATTCTCTTTTTCATTCCTAAACTAATTTATTCTCAATCTTATTTCAATCTGTATTCTTATTCCTATTTCAATTCTTCTTCTTATCCTCACTTTTATTTTCATTCGCATTCTTATTCTTATTCTCAAACTCATTCTCAATCCCATTTTCATTCTCATTTCTGAACTCATTCTCAGTCTCATCTTCATTCTTAATCCCATCCTCATATTTGGTCTCATCCTCATCTTAATTTTTATTGTCATTTCAATTAACCTTACATTCTAATGCTCATTTTTATTCTCATTCTATTCTCATTCTCATCTCCCAAGTTATTCTCATTTTTATCTTTCATCTTATTCTCGTTCTCATTTTTATTCCCATTCGCTTTCTCATGCTCATTCCCAAACTCATTCGCAATCTCATTTGATTATCATTTTCATCCGCATTCTCATTCTCATTATCATTCTCAAAGTCATTCTTAATCTTTTTTTATTCTGTATCATTCCCAAACTCATTCCTTATGTCATTTCCTTTTTATTCTCATCATTTTTATACGCATTCTTATTCTTGTTCCCATTTATGAACTCATTCTCAATCTTATTTTCATCCGCATTCTCATGCTTATTTTCATTCTCGTTCTTTTCTTCATTTTCATTCTCATTCGCTTTCTTATTCTCTTTCTCAAGCTAATTCTCAAACACATTTTCATTTTCATTCTTATCCTCTTTTCCATTCGCATCAATATTCTTATTCCCATTGCTGAACTTATTTTGAAGCTCATTTTCATTCTTCTTCTCATTCTTATTTTCTCCTCATCCTTATCTTCATTTTTATTTTCATTCGCATCCTCGTCCTCATTCCTACTATCATTCTCATTCTCATTCCCCTTCTTGTCATCAAATCCATTCTCATTCTATCATCATTCCCATTTTTGCAATCAGTCTCACTCTCATCTTTAACCTCATGCTCAGTCTTATTTCTCTTCCTATTCTTTTCCCTATTTTTATTCTCATTCGCATTCTTATTATGGTTCTTAGATTCATTCTCAATCTCATTTTCATACTTTTCTCATTCTTATTTTCGTTCTTATTCTTATCTTTATTTTCATTCTCATTCGCAATCTCATTCTTATTCCTAAACGTATTCTCAATCTCATTTTCATCTTCAATTTCATTCTCATATTTTCTCTTGTTCTTATCCTCATTTTTATTTTCATTCGCATTCTTATCATCATCTTCAAACTGATTCTCGATTCCATTTTCATTCTCACTCTTATCATCATTCTCATTCTTATTTTTATTCTCACTCTTAATCTTATTCCCATTCTCATCCACATTGTTGACTCGCTCTCAGTCTCATCTTTATTCTTATCCTCAATCTCATTTCTCTTCCTGTTCTCCTCCTTATTCTTATTCTCATCCGCATACTTATAATCATTCTTAGATTCATTCTCAATTTTTTTTCATTCTTTTTCTCATTCTTATTTTCGTTCTTATTTTTACCTTTATTTTTATTCTCATTCACAATCTCATTCATTTTCACCTTCAATTCCATTCTCATCTTCATTCTCCTTTTTCTCATTTTTATATTCATTCGCGTTCTTATTATCATCCTCGAACTCATTCTCGATTTCATTTTCATTTTCATTCTCCTCCTCATCCTCATTTTCATTCGCATTCGCATTCTTATTCTTATTCCCAAACTCGTTTTCATTCTCATTCTCATTTTTCAACCTATTTACAGTCTCATCTCCATTCTTTTCCTCATTTTTATTCTCATCCTCGCCCCCCAACCCATTCACATTCTCATTTCTATTATCATTATTATCATTATTCTCATCCGCATTCTCGTCCTCATTCCTAAAATAATTCTCAATCTTATTTTATTCTGTATCCATATTCTTATTTCAATTCTCGTTCTGATACTCATCTTTATTTTCATTCGCATTCTTAGACTCATTCACAAACTCAATCTCATTTTAATGCTTATTATCATCTTCATTCTCATTCTCATCCTCATTTTCATTCTCATTTTTTTCAATTCTTGAATTCGCCTCATCTTCATTTTTATTCCTGTTTGCATTATCATTCTTATCCTAAACTCATTCCCAATCTCATTTTCATTACTATTCTCATTCTAATTCTCGTTCTAACTCTTATCTCCATCTTTATTCTCATTCGCATTCTTATCTTATTCCTCAACTTATTCTGAATATCATCTTTATCTACAAATTCATTCTCATTTTCATTCTTGTCCGTATTCTCATTTTTAATTTCATTCCCATTCTTATCAAGATTCCTAAACTCTTTCTCAATTTTTTTTCATTCTTATCCTAAATTTTATTCTCATTCTCATTTTCAAAATCATTCTGAGTCTGATCTTCAATCATAGTCTCAATTATTTTTTTTCTCATTCTCATCCTCATTTTTATTCTAATTCGTATTCTCATCCTCATTTTTATTCTCTTTCGCATTCTCATTCTCATTCCCAAAGTTATTCTCAATCTCATTTTTATTATCATTCTCATTATCATTTTCATCCGCGTTCTCATTCTCCTTCTTACTCCCAAAGTCGTTCTCAATCTCATTTTCATTCTTATTCTCATCTTTATCTTCATTCTTATCCCTCTTCTTATTCTCATTCTCATTTCTAAACTCATTCTTAGTCTCATTTTCATTTTTATTCTCATCCTTATATTTGGTCTCATCCTCATCTTCATTTTCATTCCTATTTCATTTTAATTTCCATTCTATTGCTCATTTTCATTCTCATTCTATTCTTATTCTCATTTACCAAGTTATTTTCAATTTTATCTTTAATCTTATTCTCGTTCTTATTTTTATTCTCATTTGCTTTCTCATGCTCATTTCCAAACTCATTCCAAATCTCATTTCATTATCATTTTTATCCGCATTCTCATTCTTGTTCTCATTGTCATTCTTATTTTCATCCGTATTCACATGCTTATTTTCATTCTGATTTTTTCCCTCATTTTTATTCTCATCTGCATTCTTATCATCATTTTCAGATTCATTCTCAATCTTATTTTAATTCTTATTCTCATTCTTATTTCCGTACTAGTTTCTATTTTCATTTTTATTCTCATTCGCGATCTCATTCTTATTCCTCAACGTATTCCTAATCTCATTTTCATCTTCGATTTCACTTTTATCTTTATTCTTGTTCTTCTTCTTATTTTTATTCTCATTCGCATTCTTATTATCATCCTCAAACTCATTTTCAATTTCATTCTCATCTTTATTCTTATTTCCATTCTATCCTCGTTCTCATACTCATTAGATTCTCATTCCCATTTTCCAACTTATTCCCAATAGGCTCATCTTCGATTTCATCCTCATTCTTGTTTCTCTTCCCATCCTTATCCTCATTTTCATTTTCATTCTCATTATTATTTTTGATCTCCTTTCTGAACTCATTCCCAGTATCATCATTGTTATTCTCATTCTTATTTTTGTTCTCATCCTTATAACTTCATTCTAATTCCCATTTGAATTCTCATTTTCATTCCCAAACTCTCTCTCAATTTAATTATCATTCCCATGTCCATTTTCATTCTCATTTTATTCTCATTTTATTCTCATTCTTAGTTTCCAAGTCATTCTCATCCGCATTCACATTCTCATTCTCATTTCTGAACTCATTCTCATTCTCAGTCTCAGCTTCATTGTTATTCTCATTATTATTTTTGTTCTCATCCTTATGACTTAATTCTTATCCTCATTCAAATTCTCATTTTTTTTCCTAAACTCTCTCTTTCCCTCAAGTTAGTTTCCGTTTTCATTCTCATTCTTTTCTCGTTCTTTTGGTTCCAAGTTTTTTCCATTCTCTTCTTAATCTTATCCTCATTCTTTTTTTTCTCATTCTTACCTTCATTTTTTGCTAATTCGAATGACCGAACTCATTCCTTATGTCATTTTCTTTATCATTCTTATCGTTTTTATCCGCATTCCTATTCTTGTTCTGATTCCCAAACTCATTCTCAATCTCATTTTCATCTGTATTCTCACTCTTATGTTCATTCTCGTTCTTTTCCCCATTGTTATTCTCATTCTCATTCTTATTCTCATTCTAAAACTCATTCTCAAACACATTTACATTCACATTTTTATCCTCCTTCTTATCCTCATTTTCATTCTCATTATTATTCTCATTCTCATTGCTGAACCTATGCTCAATCTCATCCTAATTCCTATTCTCATTCTTGTTGTTATTTTCATCCTTCTCTTCATTTTTATTCTCATTTGCATTCTTGTTATCATTCTCAAACTCATTCTCAATTTCATTCTCATTCACATTCTTATTCCTATTCTCATCCTTATTGTCATTCTCATTCGCATTCGTAATATATTTCTCAAACTCATTCTAAATATCATTTTCAAACTCATTCTCAGTCTCATCTTCAATCTTGTCCTCAGTCTTATATACTTTCCTATTAATAGCCTCATTTTTATTCTTATTCACAATCCGATTCTTATTCCTCAACGTATTCTCAAATTAATTTTCATCTTCGATTTCATTCTCATCTTTATAATTGTTACTATTCTGATTTTCATTCTCATTGGCATTCATATTATCATCCTTAAACTCATTTTTATTCACAATCTCATTTTCATTCTCATTCTTATCCTCATATCCATTCTCATTCGATTATCATTCCAATTTTCAAACTCATTCTCATTCTCAGTCTCATCTTCAATCTTATCTTCAATCTTATTTCTCTTCCTATTCTTATCCTTATTTTTATTCTCATCCGCATTCTTATTATCGTACTCAGATTCATTCTTATTCTCATTCTTATTCTCATTCTTATTCTCATTCTTATTCTCATTCTTATTCTCATTCTTATTCTCATT
>WSXT02136594.1:0-10575 GCA_011762715.2 Neuroterus valhalla
TTTTTCCCATGAGACCAATGCTTGTCTGGAACAGGACGATTGACGCGCCGCGCGACGGATTAGTTCACCCGCGAAGTAGAACCTGTAAGCGACAACTACTTTTCCAGTGGGTCGGATAGGGCTGATCGGGTGTATCTTTTCTTATAAAAACGTGCAAGAGAAGCGTCTCTGATATCTCATGCTGTTTCTAATAGCAATCAATAAAATTGCAACATTTACCGATTTCATAATCTAGAATGAAGTGAAATAGAATTAAAAATATAGAAATCGCTTTGGTAGTATGGCTATATATTATAGAGTAACTTATAGAGGAAATGTACTATTAACGAAGTTGAAATTTTAACCAAAAAGTGAATATTACTCTGATCTTCATAACGTCTGATTCCTGTACTTTCAATGAATTCGCCTCGGAATTTATAAGCTTATATTGTATTGGAGGGAATATAAATTTTTTCTGTAGAGTGTCAGTGAAAATCAAATGAAATTTAAATATGTTCTTATTTATGAGATATAACAATGTTCGAAAAAGATATTCTGTGCAGGAACTACAAGGAATAGAGCACAGTGGGTTAGAAAATTGTCCAATTTTTTTCCTTATCACAATTTTGGCTTGTTCATTGCACAAGTTTAGTATGCATTCTTCAGGCTCGATTTTTTCTTCTCACCTTCTGAATATCCATATCATTAGGGAGTTTCCTCTCGAAATATATCTGTTTCTGTCCCTAGCGGTATTAATATTTTTCTAAATACTCTTGGATACCATAGAGCAACAATGAAATACAACGATTCTATTTCCTTATGTTTAGGCACGTTTTGCTCTTGTCATTTATGATTTTTCGAATAAGAATGGGTTTGGAAGCTTTCAAAATTATAGCATGGGACACTTTGCATTGACAGGATTCATTTTCATACAGATAGATGTGGTGAAAAACAATGTTTTGATTTTTATATAATAATTTTATATTTTTTCGATTGATAATACTTGGACAGCATGGAAATTCAACGATAAAGAGATAAATAACTGTGAACAGTTCTGCTATATTTTGCGACTTCCATACCCTCAGGGCAGGTTCCCATGCCTCCAACGGAAATCAGAGTTTCAATTAATTGGAGGTTATGTATGACAATTTCGATCGGCTTTGATATGGATAGGAATCTTTTCATTGTTGTTGCATAACGATTAATGGAAAAAAGAAAAAAGAAGGCATTCTAAGGGATTTCGAGTTCTTGAAACCTTTTATTACGAGCCTTCTTATCTGTTACCAGGTAGTGCATTTTTGCGGGTTTCATTCCAAAGCTCCGAATTTTTCAATACTGATTGTGAAACGTACCTCAAAATCTTTTCATTATGCAGTCGTCGAATCACCACTGTTTGAGTAGTTTGCTCACATCCATATTTAAGGTGGAGGTGAGTAATTTGGACAGGAACAATTTTATGTCGGGAAATTCAGTTGAGTAATTGTTTACACATTTTTTTGATTCTCATATCCAATTTTACAATTTGTTACATATATACATTACATACACAGTAAGAAACAAATCACGATGACGCGGACCGCGCGTGTAATCATCATCACGAAAATGCAAAAAACAGACACGATACCCTAATTGGCGAATTTAATTATAGGTTAGCCCGGTACAACACACCTTCTATTAAGTCGACAACTCATTTTGTTTGAAAAATTGAAATTATTTTGGGGCAGTAAGCAGATTTGTTTGAAAACAAATAAATGACAGAAATCGAAATGTATGCTGACCAGCTGACTACGTTCTGCGCATTTCGAGGGTGAGTGGAATGAGGTACAAGGGGGGTCGAACACCAGCGCCAACAGTCGGCAACACATTAACACTACCCTGAAAATAATAATCGTGAATCTTCATATTTCCTATCGAAGTGGAGAGGGCCTCAACAGCAATACGTAACTAACAACTGCGACGAACTCACGATTATAACTTAAGCGGTTGCATGTGATTGGTCCGTTGCGAAAAGTGGGGGCTAGCGTGTATGAAAAGGGTAGGGCTGTTCATATAGATGAAGATTACGTGAATTTGGTTTAGCAATAGCTTGCATGTTTCTTTCTGAACAAATTGATGTACCGAAAACAATCTTTGCTGCTTCAGACATGGTTGAAAACTTCTGCAAGAGGAAAAGTTGCATCAAACAGAAGAAAATGAATGAATTTTTAAAATGATCTTCTATTTTAAAAATAACGAACGGTCCTTTTCAGGGCCACCAAATTATTTTCACGTTGGATAACTTATTGATAATTTTAAAGTTCTCCATAACAGGCATTAACATAATTGCATATTACCATATTCTCCCATTCCCTGACTCCTCTCAGCCTGTCAAAATTTTCACGTTTGATTATGATTTTGCAGGCATTATAATATTAATTGGAAAAGCATTTTGACACTACCCGCGTCGAATTTACTTGAAGGGAAATCCATTATACGTATGGGACGTATAATAAACGTATGAACGAATTATGTGCGTTTATACTCTTATGTTCGATTATTCGAATTCTCCACAATTCGAAGTTTTTTTCGGTCCCGGACCACTTCGAATTATCGAGGTTTTACTGTATGAATTTCCCATGCATGCGTTGAACATATCAGATATTCACGTTTAATATCTAGGGTTATGTCAGCTTCTAATTTTTAATTGTTATAATCCGATCAGTAATATCTTGTACATTAGGAACAAAAAAAAGATGTTGTGCGATGATATCTAGATATTATTTGCTTATACCAATATTTTTATGATCTATTCCTTAATATCCAGTTTTATCCGTGTATGCTTCGAAACAATATCTGATCAAATTCTGCAAACAAATAATAGACTAAGGAGACCATTTTGAAAAAACTTGAATAGGTGTAAATGAGCATAGCACCTTTGAGATCATATATATTCTTGCATAAATTGACGATAATTTTGAAGTTACGGTCTGTTTGGACAACTTATTTGACAGTCAATCGAAAGAACATTCCTTCAAAGATAAGGGAAAATTTATGAGCGCTTTGATATTTATTAGGTGGGAAACATTAGTAGAAATGCTTGTTTGCGTTCTTTCCTGTTACAAAATGTTGAGTTGTCAGCTAGTGGTTCATTAATTACTGGGAGACGTCGTAATTAAAACGATATAGATAGATTAATGATATAAGATGCCCGAAGGGCTATGTCTCACTTGAACAGTACTTCCGACATTTTTATTAATGGACTTCCACAAACGGCTTAGTCGAAGTCATGCAGATTGGCCCTGTAAGTAGTAGGGATTTCAGAGGATTTCAAGAAATTTCAAGCGATCCAAATAAATTTCCAACTTCCTCGAAATTTCAGGTTTCGATGAAAAATTATGGTAACTTACAAATTTTTTTCAAATATTTTGGAGTATTTTTGCGTATTTTAAAAACCTCAAGGAGCATCTTCAGATACCATGTAACTTTACTCTACATTTTTTATATGATTGCAAAGAATCTCCCAAACTATGCAAGGATTTTTAGGTATTTAAAAGGATTTCAAAGATTTTATAGTACCTAATTATGTCCAAGAGACTTTAGAGAATGACAAATGATTTTCATGAAATTTTAGGGGTTTTAAATAGATATTCCAAATTTCGAAAAAATTAAGGATATTCTGAAAATTTTAATTTTTGTTTGAAATGTTTTAAATGACATGAAATGTTTTGGGGTGTTTTGAAAATTATTAAGGAGCATCATCAGATATCATGTGATTCACGGGATTTATAGGCCATGTTATACATGGGTCACGCGACACAAATTATAAATTTTTTTTGGAATAACTCACTGCCGTACAGTGGAAAAAGCACTTTTTTGGGACAAATATCAGCTGACTCCTGAATGTTCAACGGATCAGAGCTTTTTTTTTAAATACTCATAAAGACCCGTACTTTAATGTAGAGGTGCACGTTTTTGGAATTTGTTATTGAATAATTTGTTATTTTACTTTAAATTTGCAATTGGTTATATTTGCGATATTTACTTAGCCCCATTTATCAATATTTCTTCACAAAGGTGTAGAATTAGTTAAGTTACTTTTTCTGAATAAAAATGTATTTCGTAGATGAATATCCTGCATTTTGTTAGTTTTTATAAACAAATAATGGACATAACTGTTAACTGTTGCATTTTTGGATGTCGAGTGTATTACTTACATAGATTTTGTTATGAAAATGTGAAGAAACAATTTTTGATTGCGAGCAAGCATCAAGTAACAATTATTTTAAACAAGTTTTATAAACAAATTCACAGATTTGTTATACCCATGCTTCAAAAAATTTTCTATTCTATGGAATCATTCATTTTCACCTGAGGAACAAGAATATTACACATTAGAGTTTCATGAAACAATATTTGTCATTGTTATAAACAATTTTTATGAACAAATTCACTTCTTCGGCATCTGTGCATATCTGTGCATCAAAAAATTTTTCGTTTCTATGGAATCATTCATTTTGTCTGAAGATCCAGAATATTACACAATAGAGTTCCATGAAACAACATTCGTCATTGCTATAAACAATTTTATAAACGAGTCCACTTATTCGGCATATCTGTGAATCGAAAATTTTTCTTTTCTGTTGAATCATTCATTTTCATCTGAAGAACAAGAATATTACACATCAGAGTTCCATAAAACAACACTTGTTATTTTTATAAACAATTTGTGTAAATAAATTCACTTATCCGGCATTTATATGAATAGAAAATTTGTCTTTTATGCGGAATCACTTCTTTTCATCTAAAAAATAGAATTTGTGCACAACTGACTTTTATCCAACAACATTTATCATTGTTATAAACAATTTTTACAAACAAATTCACTTATTTGGCACATCTTTGCATTGGAAATTTTTCTTTTCTGTCGAATCATTTATTTTCATCTCAAGAAGAAGAATAGTATACATTAGAGTTTCACGAAACAACATTTATCAATGTTATAAACAATATTTACAAACAAATTAACTGATTATAGTGTCACTTTCATTAGTTATATTGTTATAAAACTTTATTACGTAGCAATAATTAGGCTTTTCTACCAAACGTCAAGGTTGCAGCCATGAAAGAGGTTTTTTTTTTACTTTTTTTTATACATTTGAAAACGAATGAAGATATTATGCGCTACCTAATGATTTCATCGGATCCGTGAATCTCTTTCTTGAGGATAAAAGAAATGAAAAAAATTAAGGAGCTATCAGAAGATGCGACAAATCTGCTTATGCTCTAATGTATACTACTCTTCTTCAGATGGAAATTAAGTGATTCCACAGAAAAGAAAAATTTTCGATGCACAGATATGCCAAATAAGTGAATTCGTTTATAAAAATTGAATAGAAAATTTTTCGAAGCATGGGTATGTCAAATCTGTGAATTTGTTTATAAAAACTGTTCAGACTATAAACTATAATTGTTATTTGGTGCTTGGTCGCAATTAAAAATTGTTTCTTTACATTTCCATAACAAAATCTATGTAAGTAATACATTTAACATCCAAAAATGCACCAGTTAACAGGTATATCCATTAATTTGTTTATAACAATTAACAAAATGCTGGATATTCATCTACAAGCTACATTTTTATTCAGAAAAAGTAACTTTACTAATTCTACACCTTTGTGAAGAAATATCGATGAATATGGCTCAGTAAATATCGCAAATAAAACTAATTGTAAATTTAAAGTTAAATAACAAATTATTCAATAAAAAATTCAAAAAACGTGCACCTCTACGTTGAAGTACGATTCTTCATGATTTTTGTCCCAAAAAAGTGCTTCTTTTCACACTGTGTGCCGCATCGAATGAGATTTAAATTGGAAATTTTGGGGAAAGCCTAAGGAAACGCTGATCTACGTTTGTATACAACATTTTATCCGAAATTTCGAAACTCTGTTCTTATGATCAAAATAGATGTCTTCTTTATTTTGAACCGATTTGTTGCATTCAAAAGTAGTTTACTGCTTTCTAAAGCCTTTCCTTCAATTTCAACCCGAAATCTGTTTCGTTAAGGACGTGAGTTGTTGCAAAAAAATCGATAATTTAGGTCACGTGACCCACGTTTAACATAGCCTGAAGGGATTTTATAATATTTCAATGGGTTTCAATCGTTTTGAGAAATTTCCGGAATTGTCGTAAGATTTCACAGATCTGAAGGTAGTTGAAGCTATTTGACATTAATCAATAAAGATATTTTCCATTATTCATAATGTTCCTAAAAGCCATTAGAAATTCATGGGAATCTTCTAAATGGCCCAAAACATTGAAAGTTTTTATAAATCCTAAATAATATCTCGAAGTCCTCCAATCCTTTTGAATAAGTTCATTGACTATTAGAATATTATAAATTTCTTCGAACCCCATCAGAATTTCTCATTACAACTAATAAAAATGTACTAAAAGAAACAATTTTTGTTTCATTTTCAGGAGGTTCTTTTGGCTCACAGTAAAGGGATGGAATTTTGCGAGCCTATCACAGTGATCTTAGCTGAAGTTGAGGGACCCGAACTCGCTGCAATACTCGGTTTTGTTTATACCGGAAGTGCAACGGTACCAAGACAAAGATTAAATGCATTCCTAAGAGCAGCAGAGGCTCTCCACATTCAACTTCCCCCACTTCCAGTGGTCATGAAAAATTGTGTGGCAGATTACAAACCCGAAGACTTCAAGGACGTAAAAATTAGTACAAATTACCTCGAGTGTGAACAATACCCATCGAATGAAAGGTGGTATCGACCTCGAAAAATAATCCCTCAGTATGAGGAAGGTCTGAACAAAAAGGAGACATCTCCAAGTTTTGATGATTTTTCGAGAACAATTTCTCAGTCTGATCCGAAAATTTATCGTGATCCTGAATTGCCGCTAAAATATCGGAACAACCTTCTGTTTACAAGACAACATCCAGTAGAAACAAATTATTGGCAGGCTAATCACGAAACTGTTTTGAATTCAGGAAGGGATCAAGGAAGCTTCGATTGTCCGGAAGTTCATGATGTGGCAAATCTTTCTTATTTACCGAGAAGACCTTGTGAACTTAGCCCTGAGCATGATGATGCCTTGGAGCTGAGGATTTCAAACGATCCTTGTAGATTCGAATCTGCAAACAGTCGTAAATCAAGGGAAGATACATCTCGATTATCAAGCGTTGGTGTTGTTTCTGATGGGAGTTATCAGATGCGGGAAAGGTCCGAAGAGAGGTTCTTCGGAGAGAGGGTTCCACCATTGTATTATGCGACAATTGGCATGGGTACATCAAGCAATATAGAGAGGGTAGATTATTCGCAAGCAGGTGAAGATTTGACATGTGAAGAAAGTTGCTGTAGGTGGAGACCTCCAAGAAGACACGTGGCTAATCAGGTGACTGCATCACCTTGGCGACAACTTGCAAGGCCTCATCATTCGCCCAAAATTCAGCCGATCATAATGCAGAGTCATTTGGACACACCTGTAAGTATTTCCCAAGACATGTCTCTCAATCAGCATCCCAGATTATTATCCTAAGATACCACAAATAGCGCCTCTGATTATCTTGTTTAACATAAGAAGGCCCTATCTATGCAGTCCCTGGCTTTTGGATTTGAAATTTAGGAGTTCTGTAATGCGTTCATTTAAATTCATGTATGTATCCAGGATGTGTAGAATTAGGGGATAAGGAAGTCATAATCAAGGTGTCAATGACGGGTCTCGATATACAATTTTGCATGAACATATGATATTCATTTTCCACCTCTCTACCCAATATCTCAATAGAACTACAAATTCAATTTTGGAAAGGGAGTAAGAATTTCTAAAAAATGAATTTAAATTCATAACCTCCGTCTTCATTTCCTTCAATCTCCTTCATATTATTGGAAATTTGGAACCGGGAATGTGAAAAATTTACTTACGTTTGTTAATCTTCTCTCTTTGTTTCAATGATATGGTAATTACTTGGGAATTTGTGAAAATAATAGAATTTTAACCCCGTAATAATGCTGCCTAATAATGAGAAATAAAATAAAAAAAGTGAATTTTCAAATAATGAAATGAGTAATTTGGAAATATTATTTTGGGAATCTACGTTCATTAGCGATTCCAAAAATATGTTTCTCGATTGAGTAGGTTGAAAATCAAAGGTTTTTTTCGAAGGGTCTCCGGAGTTCAACTGCAATAATTCTGAATGTCCCAATGCTCGGAAATTTCATTAAGATACTTGCAAATATGAATCAGAAGAAAGTTCACTAATTGAAATAGTATTTAAATATTTCACTGATAAAACAGTGCTTCCAAAATAATTCAAGGGTCGAATCACTCACCCTGGAGTAACAAATGTGAGACGTAACCTCAAAGTTTCTTAACGAAGCGTTCTTTTTAATGATTTGTAATCAATCATATTAGAACATTAGTCAAACGTTAACGTTAAAAATACAACAATAATATTCAACCTTATCGTTTGAATATTCTTCTACAGAAAAGGTGAATATTCGAATAAAATGTAACGATTTGAGATCTGAATGAAATTTCTCTTATTTATTTATAGTCTCCAAAAAAGGAGGATATTTGCAAAACATCGAACGAAGTCAACTCTAAATGCATATTTTTTTTGTTCGAAAATATTTTTGAAGAAAAAGTGACGAAAAAGTTTCACTTTTCCCACATTTTTCATCATTTTCCAATAAATTCAAAAACCTCAACTCAATCTCTTTCAACTAGCTTCAGTTCAAAATTTCTGAGCACTGGACATGCAGTTCTATTGTATTTGTACTTCGTTAAACCTTCTGGAAAAACTTCTTAATTTCGACCTACTAACAAGGGGACCTTCAGGTCACCTAATTTTGCATTCGAAAAAAACGGTACAGGCAGCGAGAATCGAGCGTGCAACCTTGCGACTACCAGTTCAACGCCTTACCGGGTAAGCTACCACGTGCTTGAAAATACATTTGCGCTAGCTCATCGACCATCAGCTCGCAACTCTTCAAATGCATTTTTCTCGAAAATGGTCCAAAATTGTGCCTACTTAATTTATCTCAGAAAACCTCTAGTAGGTGTCTATCACTGAGGAGAGTATCGACCAAAACAAAAATCGTCTGACCTGAAGGTCCCCTTGTAAGTCGAACAACATATCGTTGAAATTACTCTAACTTGTAGATTTCGGAAAGAATTATTCTCAATAGCCATTTGTAAAAATGAGAAGTTTTATTTCGTGTATTTTATTCCTCATTAGTAATAAGGACTGCCCCTGTGAGCAAAGTGTCGACGGGCTGTTTCTTGATTTCAACCAGCGTGACAGGAAAATCGTGAGTGGGGGTGAAGCAAGTAGGTAGACGGCACACAGTGATTCAAGATCCCAAATTCGTGGCCAAAAGTCAAAAAGTTAATATTTATGACTCCTTGAGTGCTTATATCGCGTTTTTTGGATCACTGATTCAAAATATGATATTAGGAATTCAAAATTCAGAATGACGGACCAAAAATAGCGGACACTTTCCCAAAATTTCCTATTTGTTTCCACGAATATAAGTACAAATGGGTTTTTTGGGTCGCTGATAATTATTTTTATTGTTTTTCACGGAAAATTCTCAAAGTCTCTCGCGAGGGTTGATAAATAGTAAAAGAATCAGCTGGTATACCGAAAAACTTCGTCCCTAAAGTCGTAACTTCATTTTCAAGATTCAGGTGCTTGAAGGATTTCACATATTCGAAAATTTTGAGACGTTTTCATTTCACGACCAACGTCTTGGATCCTGTCAATAGCGGAGTAAAAAATGTACTGCCTTATTTGAATGAGTATCTTTTCGGCATGGCATGTGGCGCGTAGAGAATCATGGATTGGTGGGCTATAGCGCGGCTGAACACTCCCACGCGGTTGTAGAAAAAGCGCATTTATCCCTACGGGGCAGCTCGGGGCAGTTTTTGTTGAAGGAATCAAAAAGTTGATACTTTTTGGCGATCAAAACGGAAAATCACGGCGCGCGCACTCTCCGGCAAAAAAAGAATCCACTACGTATATTCCTGAATTATATGGAAAAAAAATTTTGGACGTGCACATTTCACTCCCGATATTATTAACATACTTGTTCGAAATCTAAATCCGGAAGCAAGCAACGATTTAATCTACCTTCATAAATATTCTTTATGTCACCTTACTATAGGTGGGCTCGGTCTACTAAGATTTCTCAGATTCATATTTTCTCGTCGTTTTTGGAAAAACGAAAATCATTCAAATAGCCTATATCAATCCAGGAATGATCCTTGATATTGTGTCAAAGTTAAATTAAATTCAGTTCATTAGTTTTAACGTTTATCCGTTACAAAAAAAATCTGCCCGCTTCGCGGGCACATTCTCATCGCGCGCTTCGCGCGCAGCTCGCTTCGCTAGCAAGTATCGGCTCCTTGGAAGAAATATTTTTTCTCTCTGCCTTTTTTTGCAATCTTGCGTTATTTGGCTAAAAATTCCCATTTTCTTTTATATTTTTGAATTTTGAAAGTGCCACAACTCTGACAATTCTGTTTTTATCAAAAAAAATCATTTGGATAAATTGTTTCAATTTTTATGCACTATAAGAAACCGTTCTTACAATTTTC
>WSXT02136616.1:0-10574 GCA_011762715.2 Neuroterus valhalla
GTAAGCCTTAGTTATTTTTTCAAAAATTTCATTATTTCATTTTTATAGTTATTTTTCCTGAATGAAATGAAAAATACGTATAAGTTCATTTTTTTTATTTTTATATGCTTTTTTATAAATGAAGCAAAAACTACTTGTCATATAAAAAAGTTATTGTTACCAAATTTGTCAATCTTTTTCTGGTGCACAATTTTAGTTCATTTATATTTTCCCGTACCTTACATGATTTGACCAAAAAATGAAACCTCCTGTTTCTGAAAAAGTAGTTTTTACGTTGGTGTCTGTCTGTTGTTGTCATTGTCGTTGTCGTTGTCGTTGTCGATGTCGTTGTCGTTGTCGTCGTCTGTATACTCTATAACTTTTGAAAGACTAATCGGATTGGACTGCCCTTTGGCACACATTTTAGGGGACCAAAAAGACAAGTTTTGTTCGTTGACCAGCTATTTTAGATAAAAAATGAAAGAGGGAGAGCATTTTGAAATTTTTTTGGACTTTTTTTCCAAGACTTAGAAACCGCAATTCCAGTCTCTTGTAGTAGGTTAAAGATGAAACCATTTACCCTCATGATTTTCTTTGATAAAATCAAAATTTTCAGAGTTATGGTATTTTCAAAATCCAAAAAAATAGAAGAAAATGAGAATTTTCAGCCAAATAACGCAAGATTGAAAAGAAAGTCAGAGGGAGAAAATGTTTCTTGTTGGGAGCCCTACAAGATGGTGAATACAACTTTTTGGATTTTTTCAAAAAATCGAAAATTCACATTTTGATCGCACAAAAAATAATGAAAGATAGAAAGATAGAAAGTAGTTTTTGCTTCATTTATAAAAAACCATAAAATGAATTCATTTCAATCGGGAAAAATAACTATAAGAATGAAATAATAAAATTTTTGAAAAACTGACTAAGACTCACACAGAAGATTGATAGGGAAAAGTTATTCACCCGAAAAATATCTGTAAATTTGTTATAATTCTCCCCATTGGTCGCGTAGTGTTTCTTTCGATCGTAAGAATAAAATAAAAAATTTCCAAATTTAATTTCTAGAAAAACTATGCAACAATTGAAAAAAATTAGGCAACAAATTTTCTCCACCATTACGGACAAACTTCGATCGAGTGCGCAGCACGAGACATGCGATGAGAATGTAATCGTAATAACCGGAGAAGCTTCAACAAAAGAAAATTCACACTCATAAAATTTAAGCAGTCGACATTTCGCTTTTGAGTTTCACAAGCTTTTAATACAACTGTATAGGGAGGCACAAAGGCCGAGCGCGAAGCGCAAGATCCAAAAGACGCACGCCTGAGGCGCGCTCGAACTTGCGAGCAAAGCGAGCCGCGCGCAAGCAGATTTTTTTTTCATAATTTTTTGTGCGATCACAATTGGAATTCTCGATTTTTTGAAAAATTCGAAAAGTTGTATTCGCAATCTTGTAGGGCTCCCAAGAAGAAACATTTTTTCTCTCTTACTTTCTTTTCAATCTTGCGTTACTTGGCTGGAAATTCTCATTTTCTTTCATATTTTTGAATTTTGGAAATGCCATAACTCTGACAATTTTGTTTTTATCGAAAAAACTGATAAGGATAATTTGTTTAACTTTTTAAGTGCTAAAAGAAATCGTACTTACAATTTTCGCTTCTTGAAAAGAAGTCCAAAAAAATGTTCAAAATGTTCCCCCTCTTTGATTTTTCATCTAAAATGTCTGGTTAACGAACTCGTCCTTTCTTTTCCGGTTTTGAAAAAGTGTGCCAAAGCACAATCCAATATGATCATTCTTTCGAAATCAATCGAAACGTGGAGATTTCATTAAATCCGCGAATTTCAATTTCCGCATAAAACCTATACCTTCTCATTCAAAATGAGAATGTAAAAATATAAAAGAAAATGAGAATTTCTGGCCAAATAACGCAAGATTGAAAATAAAGTCAGAGAAAAAAGAATTTTCTCCTTGGGAGCCCTACATTATCGTAAAAATAACTTTTTGCATTTTCTCAAAAAATCGAAAAATCCATTCTTGATCGCACGAAAAATAATGAAAAATAATCTGTTAACTCGATAACTTCCGAAAAAATGATCATATTTGATCGTGCTTCGGCACCCATTTTGAGGGACCAAAAAAACAAGTTTAGTTCGTTGACTAGCTATTTTGGATCAAAAACAGAAGAGGGGGAGGATTTTGAAAATTTCTTTTGACTTTTTCACAACACTCAAACATTGTGAGTACGGTTTCTTGTAGTGGGTAGAAAGTGGAACAATTTATCCTCATGATTTTTTTTGATAAAAACCAAATTGTCAGATTTGTGGCATTTTCAAAATTCGAAAATATAAACGAAAATGAAGATTGTTAGCCAAAGAACACAAGATCTAAAAAATAATAATTAATCTAAATTAACTTTTTGGTAGAACCAGGAAAATATCTTCAAATGCATTATCAACTTTTTTAACAGGATATGTAGTTTTCATTTCAATCAGGAAAAATAACTATATAGATGAAATAATACAATTTTTGTAAAAATGACTAAGGCTAACACAGAAGATTGATAGAGAAAAGTTGTTCACCCGAAAAATATCTTTATATTTATTATAATTTTTCTACCGTTTTGGACAAACTTTGATCGCGTGCGCAGCACGAGACATGCGATTAGAATGTATCCGTTAGAGCAGGAGAAGCTTTACCAAAAGAAAATTCACACTCATCAAATTAAAGTAGTCGACTGTCGATAATCGACTGCGCACAGGAGTTTTTGTTTTCTGCAGTTTTCTTCTCCTCTGACCAAATGTTTAGGCGAATACTAGGAGGCTTATTATGAGAGTTGGGGTTACAGGGATTTTCGGGAAAGGATTTGAGTTGAAGGGTTCAATCAAGCGCGATTTTTCGAGAAAACTCGAAAAGTTGTAAGGATCATGCTAGAGACTCCCAAACAGAAACATTTCTTCCTTCAAACTTTTTTTCATATCTTGCGTTTTTGGCTAAAAATTCTCATTTTCTTTTATATTTTCGAATTTCGAAAATACCAGAACTCTGAAAATTTTGTTTTTATAAAAAAAAATTATGAGCAGCAATTGTTTGACTTTTTACGTGCTTCAAGAAATTGTACTTACAATTTTTGAGTCTTGAAAAAAATGTCCAAGAAAATTTTCAAAATGCTCTTTGGTTTTATATCCAAAATTTGTAGCTAAACTGTTTCAATTCCAAACCAAAAAGAAGAATTTCCTTCGAAACACTTGAATCATTGATCAGGAAGTTGATTTTCAACCAGAAAGACAGATTCTCCCAAAACAGTTAGATTTTCGATGAAAAAGTTTATTTCTGACCATTGGACTTCCAACCAAAAAGGAAAATTTTCCACCAAAATTACTCTGGAATATTGGTTTATACTCTCTCCCTGTTACGGGTTCTGTGAGTCCCGGCATAACCTTCTCTCTATTCCTTTGCACACCTTACCACTAACTCAAGGGTGAGGGGGGCCTACAGTTTACGGTGGG
Organism: Neuroterus valhalla; assembly: GCA_011762715.2. Taxonomy (NCBI): domain Eukaryota; kingdom Metazoa; phylum Arthropoda; class Insecta; order Hymenoptera; family Cynipidae; genus Neuroterus; species Neuroterus valhalla. The sequence continues at coordinate 3,487 of WSXT02136616.1, forward strand.
TTCCGAACCACCAAGAGCAACAGCTACTTAATACTTGGAGAACTTAAAGAACTCTAGAGGTACCGGGCTCACGACTCTCCGTGGCCCACCGAAGCTCTTCCAGAGTGTGAGGCGGGAATCGAACCCACAACCAGACAGTAGCGTGGGTCGAAAGCTCATGCCTTAGCCCCCACGGCCAACTGACCACTCTCCCACCAAAATTACTCAACAAATAATAAGATTTTTGAAAAAAATGATACATGTTCAACTGAGGAAAACTATTTTATACTAGAAAATTTGTTCCCATATTGGGTCACATGTGGCAAGTCTCATCTGCGGCAAGTCTTTCCTGAAGCATCTTTCGTGAGTAGATTGCGAATATTGTGGCAAACCTACCGATTCAAATTATTGACTCCCTGCAGCATTTCTTCTCCGCCAAAGTGTCAAAAGTGCGGCAAGTCTCCCTTACCCGATTTATCATTTTTGACTATGTGACCTACAATATTCCCATGACCAATCACAGGAGTGCCTTCCCGCCCCCTAGAAGACTTGGGGAAAGGGGGAGGGGATTTAACATCCATCATTTACATGAATAGTATTCTACTACTTTGAATTCTTCATGTTGGAGAGATGCCTCATTTTTTCCACTTGGGAGGGAGAGGTGCCGCAGGTAGAAGACGAAATTCAACAAAGAAGTTGAATTTTTAATTTAGAAATACGAATTTTCAACGAGACAGTTTCACTTTCAACATCAGAGAAGAACAAATATTCAAAGGATGATTTCCAAAAAAAAGTAACCCCTTAATGTAACGTTTAATTTCCTAAACAAAATAGGACAACAAAAATTTCCAATTTAAAAATTAATTTTCAAGAACAGAGGTGAACAATTAATTTTTAGGTAGTTAAGAGGTTATGGCGAGAAGGAAGGAAGGTAAATAAAGGAGAGAGAAGGAAATGAGGAGAGAGGAATAAGAAGAAGGGAAGTTAGGGTCGATCGCGGGAAGCTTAGGAGCAGGAATTTCCTTCGAAGGAAATGAGGGAAAAAGGAATAAAGAAGATAAAGTGAGCGTGAATGAAAAGACGTGAAAGGAGGGGAATTCGGGAGACCAGTGGAAGGGAAAAAGATCACTAAATAAATAGGAGAAACAAGAGAAAGTAAGGAAAGGAGAGTCGAATTGACGGGTAAAAAAGAGAAAAAGTGACCGTGCTCGACAAAAGTGTTCAAAAATGAGAAAGTTTGGAATTTTGAAGCCTCTCAATTTGAAAAATGGATCCAAAAGCCTCTATTCGTCTAGCGTGATCAAGAATTAAAGGTAAGAACTGCAGAAAATAAGAACTACCTCTTATTTTATCTGCATCCGCTTGTAGGCTTGTAAGTTGCTACGTACGCGCGTACTTACTTATCTGAGCAGAATCAAAGATAGTTAAACGTGAAAAAATTTGCATATACATACTTAACGCTCGAGATGGCGGGTCGTAACCTCGGGACCTCGACGTCGCACTTGGAGCAAAGAAATAAGTGCTTGGCGTGTCGGTCTTAATATCTACATCAATATCTACGAACAATTTTACTGTCGATTTATATCACTTCCTTTACATCAACATCACTAAGTAAATTACGCTATTCTTCCATCGAAATTGATGTCTTCCTTGTGACTCAACTCGAAAGGTTAGTAATTACTCATTGTGAGAAGATCTAGCAGCTACTGTTTCGAGAATTCCGTATAAGCTTTCGATTAAATCTAACACGCCCACTTTCACTGACCATTCGCATTTTTGTTGAGACGCCCAATATAATGTGTGATGCCCATTTTATTTTACCAATACTCCTTTGACCACGCCCAAACCTTTCATCACGCCATCATGTGAAGAATAGTCAGTTTCTGATTGACACGCCTTTCAAAATTATTCACGCCTATTTTTTTTGTCAGCAAGCATCTTCTGCATTTATTGGTTATTCCAAAATGATGTTGTAGCCACTGTTTCAAGATTTCCGTACAAGCTTCCGATTATATCGAACACGTCCACTTTCACTGACCATTCGCATTTTTGTTGAGACGCCCATTATAATTTGTGATGCCCATTTTATTTTACCAATACTCCTTTGAACACGCCCATACCTTTTATCATGCCTTCATGTCAAGCCTAGTCAGTTTCTGATTGACACGCCTTTCAAAATTATTCACGCCTATTTTATCTTGTCAGCAAGCATCTTCTGTATTGAATTCTTATTCCAAAATGATGTTGTAGACACTGTTTTAAGAATTCAGATAGCCGCGTCAATCACTACGACCAAGCCTACTCTTGTCGAATGATCAAGTTATTTTCTCTCACCCACCAAACGCATATTCACTTCTACGTCCCTTATAGTTGCCCAATTCCGAATTTTTCTAACAAACTTTTTTCCCGATGATTAATGAGTACAAGACAATATTTCGCAAACGCTGCTTCAGAAATGTATTCAACCACGCCCACGTCCATCACCACGCCTACTTGCACAGACCGGTAACGCGTTTTTTTTGCACGCCCATTTACAAATATTGATACCCATCTTTTATTTCAACAAGCCTCTCCTGTCGCAATAAGTCATAATGAAATGATCTTGTTGTTTTTTTTTAAAATCATGTTGGCTTACGAATGTTTCTGATAATCTTCATACAAATAGTTAGAGATCCAACCAAATTTTTGTTCCATCGAGTTATTGACAGAGGGGAATTATTTTCTTCTAAACTTGGAAAGACTGTCTCTAGATTTTGAAGAATTAGATAATATCTAAAATCACGTCATTGATCATTTAAAAACAATTTTGTTGCGATGGCAGCGGCTAAATCAAACGAAAGTGTTAATCGGGTTTCTGGGATCAGGTACGCCCATTTCCTTTCAACGAGTCTCTTTTCTTATGATTAAACTTTTTCCTTATCATTAATCAACGAATGAAGATATCTCAGAAGCCTTTTTGGAAATTCCGTCAATCACGCCCATATTACCACCATGCCTACTTGCATAGGATCAACCTGTTTTTTATTGAAATGCCCTGCCGCATTATTCTCACCCATTTTATATAATTAATAATCATCTTCAATAGTTAAAAGCATTTTGGAATCATATTAAAGCCGGTGTTTCAATGATTCAGTCTACCATGCCTATCCCCACGACCACGCCTACTTTTGTAGACCAAACACGTTTTTGTCAGCACACCTCTTGCAACTAGGCAGGAACGCGACCGAACACTTATTTTCATCTTCCTCTCATTCCTCTCATTTACCCATTCAATCGACCACGCCTACTTTCATCCATTATTCGGATTTTTATTGTCACGTCCCTAAGTATCACCTACACCCTTTCTTCCCATCATGCTTATTCTCTTGTGATTAATGAATAAAAAATGAAATCCTGCAATAGCTGTTTTGAAATCTGTTCAACCACGCCCATATTATCCACCACACCTACTTGCGTATACCAATAAATTTTTTTGGCACAACCTTTACAATTATTCACGCCTTTATTTGGAAACAAGAAGCCTCTTTTATCGAAATTATTTACAATAAAAAAATGTTGTAGCCGCAGTCCCTAAAATCAGCCACGTTTATCTCCTCTAAACGAGTCTCTTCTTCAATGATCGTCCACATCTAGTTCTAAGAAACCAACCGAATTCTATTGACATGCTCCTCGAAATCTTTTACGCTCATTTTCTTAAATATAACCTACTTTTTTCCCAGTGACTAATAATCAAATGAAGATCTCGCAGACGCTGTTTTGAAAATGTTGTCAACCAAGCCCATATCACCACCACGCCTACTTGCATAGGATCAACCAGTTTTTTAATGGCATGCCCGGCCGCATAATTCTCACCCATGTTTTGTAATTAATAATCATCTTGAACAGTAATTAGCATTTTGGAATCATATAAAAGCCGGTGTTCCAATAATTCAGTCTACCACGCCCATCTCCGTGACTACGCCTTCTTTCATAGACCTACACGTTTTTATCAACACACTGTTAAAATTAGTCAGGAACCTGACCAAGCACTTATTTTTATTTTGACATTTATAGGAAACAATAACTTTTAACTAAATTTGATCCAATAGAGTCCCTGAAATAGGTCATTCCTATTTCCACTAGACGAGTATTTCTTTCAGTGATTTGTAGTTGTAAAAAGATCTCGCAGCCACGGTGTCAAAAATTTCCTCTCATCTACCCATTCAATCAACCACGCCTTTCATCCACCAATCGGATTTTTATTGTCAAGTCCCTAACGATCGCCTACAAACACCCTTTCTTTCCAACATGCTTGTTCTATTTTGATTAATGAATGAAAAATAAAATCCTGCAACAGCTGGTCTAAAAACGTATCCAACCACACCCATATCATCCACCACGCCTAGTTGCGTATACCATTAGGTTTTTTTTGGCACAACCCTTACAATTATTCACGCCTATATTTTGGATCAAGAAGCCTCTTTCCTCGCAATTATTCACCATTAAAAGATATTGTAGGCACCGTTCCTAATATCGGTAACATTTATTTCCTATCAACAAGTCTCTTCTTTAATGAACATCACGTAAAAAAAAAAATTTAGTAGCCACCTTCCATGAATTCCGTAGAACAAACATATTGATTTGAAAGTGCCCAATTTTAAGAAATCAACAGGATTCTATTGACATGCTCTTCTTGATCATTCACGCAGACGCTGTTTCGAAAATTTTATCAACCACGCCCATTCTACCACCACGACTACTTGCGAAGACTGAAAAAGTTTTTAGTAACACAACCCTTCTTATTATTCTCACCCATTTCTTCGAGAAGAATCCATCTCTTAGTAATAATTAATAACAAAAAGAAATCGCAGTCAATATTACAAGAATGCTGTCAGGAAGGACCGTCCCATCGACTACGCCTACTCCCATTGACGTATCCCATTATTATTGATGGCAGATCTTTGCCAGTCACTTTAACACGCCAATTTATAGTAGCAACTTTCATCGATCAAACGCACTTCCATTGATACGTCCCCTACAAACAGTAACGCTTATTTTCTTCAAATGAGCTTTTTCAGTAATTAATAATAATATGAAGATCTTGCACCCACGATTTCAAGCATTCCGTCGAACATCCCCATCCTCAAAACCACGCCTCCTTGCATCGACCAATCACGATTTCATTGACCTATCCTTTCTTATTATCCACGCCCACTTTCTTTGGACAATCTTCTCTCCTAGTAATTAATAATTAGGAAAAGATCACGCACCGACTATTTTCAGAATTCAGTCGACCATTCCGACTTTTATCAAACAATCGTACTTTTATTAGCGAACCTCTACAATAAGTCACATCTTTTTTTACTGGAAAGCCTCTTTAATTAGCAACTGCTGTCTCGCGAATAATTCCTTCCAAACCCATTCCATCGACCACGCCTTCTCTCTTCTTCTCATCTTCTACTCTTCTACTCCACCGAATTTCCCACTTCCTATCTCCACATAATTTTTCTTCCCCTCGTCCCTTTTCATAACCCCTTCAGGCTCCTCCTTACTTTCTCACTTTCTACACTGCACTCCGTCAATTCTCTCGACTTTTTTGCTAACTTTTCCTTATTTTCTATACCATCCCTTTTTTAAACGACATACGGAAACCTGGTCAAAGTCAAAAGGGCTACGAAACCCTGGAAAAATTTAATCTCTCCGACCTATTGCTTCCAATATAGTATAACTAGAGATGAAGATGTTTTGGGATGGTCTCAAAATAATACAAAAAGTGCCCGATAGTGAATATAAGAAGAGGAAAAAGAGCGGAAGGCGGATAAAAAGTCCACAAGGAGAGCAAATGGATACCGTCGTCAGGATTTGCACGAAAAGCAATAAATCTCCTTAAGTGAATTGTTCAGAAAGCCATCAGTCAAAAGCTGGTGCTTTTGAGTCTTAACCATTGGATTTTGGGAGGGACGTTCCGTGAGGTCAAAAAGGTCTCTATTAGTCCGCTATTAATAATATCCACTCCATTACCAGTACAATGCTTGGACTTCTCTTATATCCACGGGACAGTGGGTCGATTATAAATCGCCTCTTGCATCGTCCTGGACTTAATCCGCTCCATCAAGAAGTCTAAATCATTCTTGCATGGAGAATCTCAAGAACGATGCAAAATCGGGAAAATGACTCTTCTGGCTCCTCACGCGTGCCTAATGTCGAGCCTCCATTCTATGCTACTGTTAGGGGCTGTCCATAAACTACATTACCAATTTCGGGCTATTTTTTACACCCCCTTTCCCCTCTTTTCCTCAACTCGACATTTTTCACATCTAATCTTCTATCTTTTCTTATTCGATCCTTTAGCACCATCATTTTTTACATCCAATCTTTTATTCTCTTCTTTTTGATTCTTTGGCGCCATCTGACTCTTCCTTCTACTCCTTACCTAATCCTTCCTCTTTTAGAACCTTAAGCAAATTTTATTTCTGGATTGCTTCATCTCTTTTTCATCCCCAGTTCCTCTTATGCATCCTTTTGATACATGGTTCCATCTTATCTCTTCCTATTTACATAATATGCACCTCTTTTTTATATTTTGACTCCCAAATCAGCATTTACCTTTCTATTGATCTTCTTTCCTTTTTTCAACTCCACTTCCTTATGGTTTATTTCAAGCCCATCTCTTATGACTCTATCCTTGAAAAACCCTCTTCTTTCTCTTAACTATTTCGTTGATTTTCTTGCTTTTCTTGTTCTATCTTTTGCCTCACTCAAACACTTCCTCGCCAACTCTCTTTCCCCTTTTCCACTTAACTTTCCTTCGAATTCGTATACCCTTTATTCCTGCTGAAGTACCTAACTTATCCCTTCGAGCTTCTCCTCTCATCATATATACACTTATTTAATCTGCCCGCTGTGCGGGCACATTCTCATAACGCGCTGCGCACGCGGCTCGCAAGTTTCAGCGCGCACAAGGCGCGCGTCATTTGGATCTCGCGCTTCGCGCTCGATATTGTATTTGTCTTGCGCTACGCGCTCGGCTTCATACGTGTTTGATTCAGTTTGCAGTGTAATGCAAACAAAGAATTGCAAATATTGCAAAACTCCTGAAAACCTCCACTTCTATAAAGATTATTGAATTT
>WSXT02136627.1:0-10574 GCA_011762715.2 Neuroterus valhalla
TCCGATTTGATACGGTTTAAACTGCTTCAGTTGAAGAATTTTTATATACCTCCAGTTTGAGGAGTTTCAAAGTGTCTCAAGTGAGTATCAAACTGCATCCCTTAGAGAAGTTTTAATCAGCTCCAGTTCAAGCAGTTTCGAACTATTCCAACTTGCAAGTTCCAAACTACTTTAGTTTAAGAAGTTCTTAACAACTCCAGTTTGAGCAGTTCCGAAGGGTTCGAATAGCTCCACTTTGAGAGATTCTGAACATATTGAGGCTAAGAAGTTCAAAACTGCTTAATGGTTATGAGTTTTTTAACTGCTCAAGTTAGGGCGGATTCAACTTGCTCCAATTTGAAAGGTTTTAAACTGCTTAAGTTCAAAAACATTGATATTACTCTAGTTTGAGCAGTTTCAAACTGCCCCATTTTGGAAGTTTTCAAATGATTCCCTTTGAAAGTGTTCAAATTGACTACTTCTGAGAAGTTTCAATGAGCTCCAGTTTGAGCAGTTTGGATCTGCTCCAACTTGCAAGTTTCCAACTACTTTAGCCTAAGAAGTTCTAAACAGCTCCAGTTTGTAAGGTTTCAAAGTGCTCCAGTTTAAGAAGTTTCAAATCGATTCAGTTTGAGCAGTTTCAAACTGTTCCCGTTCGAAACATTTCAAACAACTTCTCCCTGGAAGAGTTAAAACAACATCCTTTTGAAAGTCTTGATAATCTTTTCGTATAAATAGCTTGGCAAGATTCTATAGCTTTTGTTCCCGAGAGTCCAGTATAAATAGTTCATGATCCTCAAAGTGGCTATTAATACGGAAAATTCATGAATATTACCCTAGATTAGTGTTTTGTCTCTTCCATGCGAATTTTCATGAATAATGCCCGTATCCCTCAATCGAGTAGTAATCACGAATTCTCGTGAATAACAGACACTCCCTAATTATTAACAAATTTCAAATTTTGTATCTTTTTTCAGTAAAAAGCAGGGCCTTGTGTTATTTAGAAAATGAGAATGAAAATTTTTCGATCATAAGAGATAAAATGTGAGAACCAGAAAAGCCTCAATTTTGATTTTCCTTAAAAATTTAAACTTGATACAGGATGTGAAAATCCTTGGACGCAAATAACAGGTTTGTTATGTTTAACGGAATTGTTAAAGATTGTTGGAGGAAAATTTTTTAATCCAGAACGAAACATCCATAACCCTTAATTAAAAATTCTTATTCTTTTTTCCAATAATCGATTTACGGCTACACCGAGTCAAAAGGAAACGAGGACGATACTTCACTAGAATAAGAAAGGAGGAAAGAACAATGAAAAAAAAAAAAGAATTTTCTCATTTATAGTGTAATACTCGCCTTATTTTAATTTTTTAATTATCAATTGTTTTATTTTATACACTGTGATCCCGAAGAAGGACCGTGTAAGGGCTTGACTATCAACGGTCTTGGCCCATCTTCGCGATTGCTTTGACGTTAACAGTCAGGGTCAAGTTCGCGCACTAACGAAATTGCCCGCTTGGGTACTGTCCGCTCTCAAAGTATGGCATCGACTGAGATTAAGGCGTATACAGTGCTTTTATCCAAATCACCAAACACCAGCACCAAAGAAAATTTAAGGGATCAAGCAAGTTTTATAAACAAATTTTTTATTTGACCTCTTCCTGATTTTTTTATGAGTCTACTGAATTTGAGAATTTACTTGATTTTATTACGTTTTCATAGCAATATATGCAAAACAAACTCCAGGCAAATGAGTGATTTGCTTGAAATAATTATTTATAACAGTGACCAATATTATTGGATGGAAGTCAATTGTGCACAACTCATATCCTTTAGACAAAGAGTGTGGATTTTATACGGAGGAAAAGTTTGCTGTGCGAAGAAATGTGAAATAATTAGATAATTTCATAGAAATTGTTAATAACAATAACAAATCTTGTTAAACAAGAGTCAGCTTTCGCAGGTGCTATTCTTGAGGCCAAGAGAAATTATTCTGAAGGAGAGAAGAATTTTTTAAGCAAACAGATGGTGAGTTTGTAAATTCTTCATAGAAATTATTTATTAAAATTACAAATTTTGTTGAATGAGAGTCAGTTGTGCTCAAGTCCCATTCTTCATACACAAAGAATACCGCTTTATTATTGTTTATAAAATTGAAAAAATTTGATCCATAGTAGTCTTTTGTTTGCGATTCTTGTTCTCCACATGAAAAAAATTGGTAACGCAGAAAAGGAAATTTCTTGCACATATAAATGTCAATACAGCGGATTCGTTCACGAAAGTTGTTTATGAAAAAAGTCGAATGTTACCATACTGCACCTGATTGTTTAAATATTTTATTCTCTCGACGAGAAGAGACGATTTTACAGAAAAAATGTGCTGTCCATACGAATGCCAAAGAAGTAAATTTTGTTTTTCATAGAAATGTCAAATAAGTGAATTTGATTATAAACATTGTTTATAACACTAACAAATGTTGTTGCAAGACATTTCATAGTGTATTATTCTCGTTTTTCACGTAAAAAAAAAAACAAGATTTTACAGGAGAGGGAAAGTTCATGTGTGTGTAAGTGCCAAATAAGTGGTTTTATTTACGACAATTGTTTATAAAAATGAAAAATTTTGTGGCGTGACAGCGTACAATTTCAGTTTCTACATGAAAGAAATAGTTCCACAGAAACAAAATCGCGGGGTGAAGAAATGCCAAGTTAGTGAATTTTCAAAAAAAATGTAATTTTGTTTATAAAAATGGCAAATGTTCTCTCCTTTAAGAAAAGGAGAGAAGAAGCAAAAGAGAGAAAAAGGAAATGAGAGGAAAAGAGTTTAAGGAAGAAGAGAAGGAAAGAAGAAGAGTATCAAATACAACTTTCTGTGAAAAAGGACCGCCTTCCCTGCTCTACTGGGATACGGTTACATTGATAAATTTCCATCTTGTGAAAATGGGAAAAAGAGGAGAAGAAAATTAGAGAAGAAGGATAGTAGAAAAGAATAAAATAAGAGCAGAAGGTAAGGAGAGATTTGAACAAAAAAAAAGAAGATATTTAAGAGAGAAGAGAAGAAGAACTGGAGAAAAGGATAAAATAAAAGGAGAAGAGAATGAGAGGCTTGAGAGGAGAAGAGAAGAAGAAGGGAAGGAGATAATAAGAAAAAAAGAAGATATTCAATAGAAAAGAGAAGAAGAGAGGAAGAAAATAAGAGGATAGAGTAAATAGAAGGTGAGAGGGCTTCAGTGTGCCAAATTTAAGCTCAAACGGATGAAAAAAAATAGAAAAGTTTATAAAGCAGGTAGGAGATAGGAAAAATGGACAGCAAGATGATAAGGTGAGAAGATAAGGGAGATAAGGGAGTGGAAATATCTCAGCTATATCGTGTAAGCGATTGAGGAAATTCATTCATATATTAGGGAAAGGATAAGGAATGTAGCAATGGTAATAAAATTGATATAGGGAATAGCTATGGGGCAGAAATATCAGTTTCGAAGGATATAAATGGAAAAGTTCAGAAGAGATATATTAGAAAGACATTGGAATGGCAAACACTGAGTTATATGGTAGGAGGAGAGGCTGAAAGGGATACAAAAAACAATGGCGGGAAGGAGCGCGTGGAAATTCGGACCAAAACCAAGGTAGGGAAAGGGAGGGAAGTTAGCGAGGAAGTATCACAAAGGGGTAAAAAATGAAGGAAGAGGGGCCAAAGAGTTTACGCGAAGAAAAGATTTTTTCAGAGATCAATAGGTGAAAGGAGACAACATACATGTGCTCAATTTTCTGGTCAATAGGGACTTGGGTCATGAGAAAGGAAAAAGGAGTTGCACTGTTTGTGGATTTGAAAGCAGCATTCGACTCTGTGGACAGAGGGTATTACACAAGTTCATCAAAGAGAGGGGTTGATGAAGAATGATGAAGAGGATAAAGGAATATTTGTTGAGGCAAAGATAAGGGTAAATATAGAGGAGGTAAGGAGAGCAATACTGGCAGACTCGGAGGTAAAGATGGAAAAGAAGGAAAAAGAGAAAACAATATTGGGAACAGACAAACTTTATTAACCAGCATACGCAGATGATGTAGTTTTAGTAGCGTATGATGAAAGAGGAAGGAGTTTAACAATGAGAGCGTCCGGAGAGAGTGTCAGAGAAAGAGATTCGAAAGTGAATGTGACTATGATGAATGAGAAAAAAGAGGTAAGAAATGCAGGTAAATGAAAGATGGGAGAGAATAGTGTTTTCAAGATAGAATCAATGGTATGAGATGATAAAAAGTGAATATTTGTTTATGTATCTGGAAAGAGGATGGATGAAAAAGAGTTGAACAAGAATAGCTAAATAGGGACTAGAAAACGCAGTGAAGGGACCATCAAGAGACAGGTGATGAGATAAAATGCAGAGTATATGAATGAATAGAGAAGGCATGTTCGCACGCATGAGATGGTTGGGTGGGAGGAGAGGAAGAGAAGGAAGAGAAAAACAAGAATTTTTAGATAATTTGAGGAAACGAGGGACTAGAAGAATAATAGATGCAGGAGGTAGGAAAAGCTAGATCGAAGATGAAAAGCAACTAGCCCAAGGGGTGTCGAGAACTAGGGGTTGGTTTTAAATAAAAATTTATCGAGGAGTCGAGAAACCCATCTTTTATAGCCTACTGATAAAATACGTCGAAATGTCCCTGGATTCTGAATGCTTTCTCCACGTTAGCTTTACTATCAGCGATAAAATACGAACGGGAAGACATTCTCTGATAAAAAGTAATAAAACCCAATCAAATGTTTTCCCAAAGGAGAGTGATAAACTCTTTCAGAATCACTCTTCAAGTTTGTTCAAGTCGACAAAAAATCTTCAACTACCGAATTCCGTAATCAAAATTGAAGTGAACTTTTGGAAAAAGATAAGGTTTTCAGATAAGTATTTTATATTAAGGATTTCGAAAATATTCAACAAAATACAGTAACTTCTTCTTTTCTTCTTCTCCCAACTCTCTTCATCTCCTAACTCTTTTCTTTTCTTCTTCTCTTGACTCTCTTTTTCCTCCTTCTCAATTCCTTTCCCGCGTCTCTTTCTTCCTTTTCCTCTTAACTCACTTATTTTGTTTTTCTCTTCTCCTCCTCACTCTCTCTTCCTCTTCTTTACTCCTTCTCTACTTCTCTAAACACTCTCCTTTTCGTTACTCTCTTCATCTCTTCTTCTCTTCTTATATTACTGTCTTCCACTCTAATTTTCTCCTTCTCTTTACTCTTTCCTCTTCTTTTTTCTCAACTTTCTCCTTCTATTCTTTTTCTTTTCTCCTCATCTCCTTACTCTATCCTTTTCTTCTTCTCTCGTTTTCCTTTTTCCTCTACTTTAATTCTTATTTCTTCTTTCCTTCTTCGAATTTTCTTCTTCTCTTCTCCTCTTCTCCTATTTTCTTCTTCCAATTTTCTTCTCTCCTTTTCTTAACTCCCTTCTTTTCTTCTACTTATTTCCTCTTCTTCTCTTTTCCTCTCCTTTTCTACCTGTATTCTTTCCCTAGGTCTCTTTCTTCCTTTCCCTCTAAACTATCTTATTTTGTTTTTCTCTTCTCCTCTTCACTCCCTCCTCCTTCTCTCCTTTTCTAAACACTATCCTCCTCGATACTCTGTTCATCTTTTCTTCTCTTCTCCTATCAGCTGTCTTCTACTATAATTTTCTCCTTCTCTTAACTCTCTCCTTCTATTATTTTCCTCTTCTCCTTATCTCCTAACTCTATTCTTCTCTCCTTCTATCGACTCTCTTTTTCCTCTACTTCTATTCTTTTCTCTTCTCCTCTTCTCCTCTTCTCTCAACTTTCTTCTTCTCTCCGTCTCCTCAACCTCCTAAATTCTTCTGCTTTCCTCTTCTCCTCTTCTCCCCTTCTCCTCTCTTCTTTTCTATACTCCCTTCTTCTCTTTCAATCATTTCCTCTTCTTATCTTCTTTTCTACCTCTATTCTTTTCCTAAGTCTCTTTTTTTCTTTTTCTTTTAATTCTCTGATTATAGTTCTCTCTCCTTCTCCTCACTCTCCCCTTCCCTTCTCTTCTCTCCTCCTTTTCTGCTTCTCTAAACTATCTCCGTCTCTACAATCTCTCCATCTCTTCTTCCTCTATTTTCTTCTTCTGCATACCCTCTTGTTCCCTTCTTCTATTAATTGTCTTCTTCTTTTAATTTCTTCTGTTCTCCTACTCTTAACTCTCTTCCTTTTTGATTGTCTCAAAATCTACTGAGATACCTGAAGTGATTCTAATGCACATCAAGCCATAAGCAATCATCTCGAATTACTTCAAACCAATCAGATACTCCTGAAATACCTGGAATAATTAGTATTTATGTTAAGTCACATACATTTGCAGAAACTCTCCTGAAATATTCGAATTCATTTGAAATCACATGAAATCACATGATTCGAAATAGAGTCTCTCGAATCACCAGAAATCTCACAAGGGTCTCCTCAAATCACAAGAAATCTCCTGAAATATCGACAGCCATTTTGAATCACAGGAATTCACATAACTCCAAATAGAGTCACTCGGAAGCACTATGAATCTCCCGAAAGTCTCCTCGAAACAATAGAATTTTACTCCTCTAATATTTACAGTCATTTGAAATTCTATGATTTCACATGACTTCAAATAGAGTCACTCGGAACCACTAGAAATTTCACAAGAGTATCCTCAAATTACTTGAATTCTCCTGAAATATCTCCAGTCATTTGAAATCACATGAAATTCACATCACTCCAAAAAGAGTCACTAGAAATCACCAAAAATCTCCCGAAAGTCAACGGAACAAGGGGATTTCTAACGGGTCAGGAAGAGAGATGTTTGTATGCACGCACTTTTTAGGTTTCAATGAGAAAGAGAATAAGGTAAATGTGAAATATAGAAATACTGCAGAAAGACAAAAACGGAGTAGAGACATCTGGTGGACTCAATAGGCATTTACTAAAGCAATAGTAGTCTTTGTCACTAATAGAAGAGGAGGCAGATACCGAGCTGGAAGGTGACAACAAGAGCGTTGAGAATGGGTTAGACGGAGAAGGATCTTTCTACAAGCCACATCGTTCGGTGTCCAGCGGTGCGCGAAGGAAGGGAAAGAGGCTGGATTGAGCGAGTGAGAGGAACGAGAAGGCAAGAGGTACAGGGTTTAGCGCGAGTATAGGGAAGAGAGATCTTGCTTCAAAATAGAAAGAGAAACAGGCAAGAGAACCTGAGGGAAAGCGAGGTAGAGAGCGCATTCATGAAAAGCGAGAGGAAAAAGAAGGTAATGTGAAACAGATGTGAGGGGAGATCAGGATATGAAAGGAAAGGACAGTAAAAAGACTGGAGAAAGTAGAAGGTAGGTTGAATATGAGAGAAGGTAGCAGAGTAGAGGGATAGCAGGAATATATTTTGAACAGGGTAGAGAACGTGATTGAAGAAAAAGTGAGAGGGTGTAGGAACAAGAAGGAGGAGGTGGTATCGAGGAAAAGAAAAAGGGCAATGGAGTTGAAAATGGAGAGGAAGAGGATAAAAGAAATGATAGTGAAATAAGAGGGCTTAGGTTGAGGAGCCAGGAAGAGCGGTAGGAAGTGGAAGCGCTGCTACGAAGTATAAGGGGTTTTCAGGGAAAAGGGGTCAAAGTAAGGCTAGGGGGGAGGAAAGGAGAATTGAAAAGCGGTTGTGGAATTAGAGAGCTGACAAGAGAAGTTAGTTGTAATGCGGGGTAAGAGCACTATAAAGGATAAGGGGATTGACATTGATCACGATCTGAAGCGTGAAGATCGAGATATTTAGAGATCGCTGAATGACAGAGGTATAGAAGAGAGGTAAAAAGGAGAGCGGCTAAGGTAGGACATAAGAAACTAAAAGTAAAGTAAACAATGTGAGATTGGCATGAGAAGAAAGAGGAATTGAAAGGAGTTTGGGGGCACTTGTTTTTTAGGGAGTAGGGGAGTGAGGGAACAGAAGGACGGAGGAGTGATAAAGGTGGTCTTTAGGATTTTAACAAGAATGAAAAGAAAGATGAGTATTTTCGGAGTTGGTATAGTGACTTCATAGGGACTGGTTGAAACTCGAGTAGAGGGCGAGGAATAGGATTGAATAGAACCGAGGCTACCAAGAGGATGAAGGCTCGAAGAGACGGTCGGATTGCAGAACAAAGGTGAGGCTAGTGAGGGAATCATAGCCAGAATCAGGGGGAGGGAGGGCTTAAAAAGGAACTCTTAGTAAAGGTGAGCGTCGGGGAGTGCACATAAGGATGGTAAAGGCGAGAGGGGTGATGTGCAAGTTTCTGACCGTGTACAATTGGAATAAGGAGGAGGAGATTTCGAGATACTAGATAGTGGATAGAGGTTGAGAAGTCGCGAATGATATGATAACAGGGGACGGAGAAGGAGAATACACATTTGTAGCTAAGGTAGGTGTATCAGTAATAGACTATGTGGTCATGAATATACATGGATGGGAAGAGACAGAGAGATTCGCAGTAGAAGAGTGTATAGAATCAGACCATCAGTCTCTAAGCTTCCGGTTAGAGGAAAAAATGCCAAAGGGCAAGGAGAAAAAGGAGTTTCGATGAGAGAGAGGGAGATAAAGACGGAGAAGGATATAAAGAAATATCAGGAGCAGTCAGGAGCGGTTAGTTTTGAAGGGAGGTCGTTGGGAGAGAAATGAGGAGATCTGAAAGAGAAGGTTAAAGGATGTGCGCAGGAGAGAAGGTCCAGTAAGAAGCAGAAAGGAATGGTGAAACCCTGGTGGGAAAGGGAATGAAATAAGACGAAGAGAAAGGTTGGAAAGAAGTACAATAAGTGGGATGAAGGAACCGCGAAGAAAAATGAGAATTTAGAGATGAGGAAGGGGTTTATATGGATGTGTAGAAGGAAAGCGTAAGGGGAAGAGAAAAATTTAGAAGAGGAGTTGGAAAAAGTTGAGATCGAGGGAGACGTAAGAAAGATAATGAATAGGTTAAGGAAGTGTACTGGAGAAATAAATGAGAAAATAGGAAGTGAGGAGTGGATGGAGTTTCGAAAGAAATCATCTCAGAACTCAGACCAACGAATTATAGATGATAGAAGTAGAAAAACAAGAGAGGAAGGGGGGATGGAGTTGAATGACGAGGAGATAGAGATACAACTGATGCAGTTAACAGAGGTCAAAGACCTCGTATTGTATTGTTAGGAGAAGGACAACGAGAACTACTTCAGGGATTGTGACAAGTAGTCGAGAGTGTAAGTATGAGGAGTAATTCTTTAAAGAGAAGGAAAGTAGGCTGATAAAGGAGTATTGGTCGAAAAAGGAGAAGAAAGGAGATGGAAAGATGGAGGATGAGATAGGTAGGTATTTCAGGGAATATGGTCTGCATGAGGAAGAGATGAGATGAAGTCACGAAGAGGAAAAAAATGGCACATTCTTAGAGAAACGGATATGTTGAGAGGAATAGCGTGGAGAGAGAGAGAGAGAGAGAAGGCATGGGGAGAGGACCCGATCGGTAGAGTTCTAAACCTTCGAGTTCAAAATAATTTCCAATTTTTTTTTATTTTAACACTTGATATTTGATCAATTCTGTGAAATGGAATAATTAGAAAATATTTGATTATTTCTGCACACCTGGATCCAAAACTCTGCTGAGTCCTTTGACCACGTCTCTTCCCACTGCCACGACCAGGCTTGATATTGGTAAACTCAGCTAGCTGCAGTAATCTATTGCGATGCTGCCGTAGCAGCGGGTCCTCTCTCCGATTCATTTTAACCTATGCTCCTGGAATTTGTTTGTTCCAGCATCCTGAAACAAGAAAAAAATGATCTGTAAGCCACATTTCACAATTAATTTTTCCCTTGATAAAAATTTTATTCACAATAAAGCAATTTTTGGACACAGTTGACCGAATTCCACGAAATCAATATTTAATGAATTACAACGCTATACAATAGAATCAACGCCAATAGCTGGGTGGTGAGTCTCGAATCGTCGAGATCTCGAATGTCAAGCTTCAACTGAATTGTCTACCTGCGGCATCTCTCCCCCAATAAAAGTTTGAAATGGCAGAATACTGTTAATTCAAATAATGAATGCCAAATACCTTCACAACTTTCCAAGTCTTGTAGGGGATGAAACGGCAACCCTGTGCTGTGACATGTGACTCGATATAGACCCCTAATTTCACTATATTCACCTTCTGTCGAGCGTAAGGTTTGGTAACTTTTTGTTTACAAATTTAAATATTTTTCTAAAAAAACATCCTTTTCTTGTAAGAATTTTATATTTTTGGTATAAAATGTTTCTCTTTCATTAATAGTCCACCAAATATAGCTGAAAAACATTTTTTTGTTATGACAATTTTTTTTTGTTCGAAATTCAACTATTTTCTTCAAGTTCCATCCACTTTGTTCAAAGTTGAAGAACTTTGTTGAAAACTTATTACATTCTCATCATAATGAGAAGGTATTGGTTTTATGTGAAAATTGACTTTCGCGGAATTCATGAAATGTCAACGTTTTAAGACCTCCTGATTCCGAAAAAATTGTTTTTACGTTTGTGTCTATCTGTCTGTTGTCGTCGTCGTCGTTGGTGTTGGTGTTGTCGTCGTTGGTGTCTGTATACTCGATAACTTTCGAAAGACTACTCGGAT
>WSXT02136660.1:0-10574 GCA_011762715.2 Neuroterus valhalla
GAAAAATGGATTTAAATCCATTTTTCATAAATATTGAATGCTCGGACGTAAAAGCGCCTTTGATATTGTTTAAGCAATTATTTTTGCTTACTTTAATTGATTATTACCTAGCCTCAACTGGAACATTAAAAATAAGTTGAGAAATTCAGGAAAAAACCTTGACTTTCTGAAACTTTTCTAAGAGAGAATTGCTAAAAAAAATGAGTAATTGTTCAAACAATTGAAATAAACATCTAATCATCAGTATAAAGTGATATTTCATATATTTCAAAAAATCTGCGTTAAAAAACCGCAAAAAAATCATAGTTAGCGCCAAAGAGTCGAAAAACCCATTTTTTCCCTTATAGGAGCTTTTTGGGGCCCTATAAAACAGACTTATGGGGGTGATATTTGAAAAAAAAAATTTTATTCAAATTCCGTGACTAATTGTAAGGAGGAGTGGTGAATTTTGAACTTGATTCATCTTATATTGAGAATCCTGAATAAAATTTACAAAAACCTCTTTTTTTCTTATGGAAAATACGTGTTAAACTTCATGGGGCTTGTTCCACCTCTGAATATTATTTTTTTTTTTTCAAAAAAACCTGCATTTATTTTTTTGTGAATTCGAATAAATTTCCGGGCGTTCTGCATCAAAATTCTGAAAAAAAATTTTCCAATGCATGTCACAGGTGTCCTTCAGTGAATTAGTGTCAGCAAAGCTTTCTATGTAGAAATAACGAAATTTTCTGTAGATTTTACTGAATTTTCTAGTAATCTTAGAAAAATTTCACATAAATCCTACTGGTACTGGATAAATCAGTGAGAATATGCACTGATTCACAACCCCACCTGACCGATTCAATTAGCTGGACATGGGTCACTTATTGAAGTCAGTAAAGATTTCGACTAGAAGTAAGTGAAATATTACTTTTTTGAATCCAAGTGTAGGAAAGGATGAACAGAAATACTCATGAATATATATACAAATAAAATACTAAAATAATAAAAAAATATATAAAAACATAAATCTTGTAGTCATTTAGATTCTCATTCTTTAACCGTGCAAGGAGCTTGTTCAGTATGTTTATTACGGCGGTTGTTGTAACATGATGGAGAGGAAGAGAAGCCTCCTTTTGTTGGTAATCCACGACGAGCACAGCTACTCCATAACAAGCACCTGCCGTTTACGCCCGTTTCCGATAAGCTATACGCTAAGAGGCGACACTGGGTGCTTGGTTTCATATTTGTTTTACTAACAAAGAGGAGCATACGCTCTTTATTTTGAAAGAAGCCGACTTTAACTAGGTATTTTACTCACATAGTGAGATCTTTATGAGGGCAATAAAATGCCTCCACGGCACAGAACATAATACTTTAAGGAGACAATATTACGGACATTTGCATAAAAAGGTTAGCGTTTCGGAAGAAGAGATAATACATAAAAATCGTTGCAAAAATAATTTATCGACCGGCGAAAAAAAATCAGAAAAATATTCTCCTATCTTGATCGGAAGGAGGAAGTGAAAAATTACGCCCAACTTGGAATATCAGATCTTTATTCATGAAATACTCTACCGAAGGGAATTTTTCATCTTCACCTACTCAGATTTTCAGAATACAATCTCAGATTATTTTGCTTAGTATCTCCAGTTATAATCGAAGCAAAGTGATAATTTTACCTAATGATTCTGACCGTAAATAATTATAAGAATTCGATTGTAATGGTTGCTCTAATAAAACACACAAAGGTTTCAAAGTAACCTCCAGCTGCTCCGACCGAACATGAGCGGATTAGAACAGGCTGTAAACGTTCCCCATGCACTTGTATTGGCTGGACACCATTTAGTTTGTAGTGGTTTCTAAAAAACCACGCATTTACAATTTCATATTCTGAGCACATGCTCTCATTTGATTGCTTGATTGTATAAAAAATATGACCATGACTACAGATATACATAAGGATAGTTCTGCGCAGAAGTTTCACTCATGAAAAATAAAATTCATCCAATTGAACAAAGCCGTGTCTGCATTGGCGAAGTAGATATCAAAGTAAATACTTTCACGGTAAGATAAAATGAAACTGACGTTCTTCGACTTCATGTCTGCTTTTCTTATCCTGTGGTGGAAGCACCTACTTCTTAACTCACTTTGCTAGTCAGGACACGTTCCAGATAAAATATTCTTCTTTAGCAGTAAAATTATCAAATGAGGAACCGTACAGCCTCTATTGAAATGTTTAATATTGAATCTTTAGGAAGATGAATAAAATTCATTCCTTTATTCTTTGGGATTCACAGAGAAACATGTAGTTTTGTTAAATGCAAGTTTAAAAATATTATTTCCGTTAAAGTGGATAATAAACTGTGTGAGATATTACGAAAAGCGTTATTTAATACTTCCGTACCCACACGTACGTTTCGCGATTAAATTTATGTTTAACATCCCTCATGAACAAACGCGGCTAGTATTTGAATATATACAGTGATTATCATGATCCAGCAAGCGTATGAAATATTGTCTCTATGCATATTATTATCCATGGTAATACCGTTGGAAATTTCCTGTTATGGACAAAGGAAATGGATTGATTAACGTGCAATACAGTTCAGTGAATAAGGATTAACTAAATACAGCGACAGTGGTTTTAATTGCAATAGATTTACCAGCAGGATGATTCCAATTTGTTGAAATCACGATTGGTTTTTGAGAATAGTGAGGCATAGGATTAGAATAGAGACAACAGAGAATATGCATTCGTTTCTTCTCAAAAATAATTCATTATGCTGTAAGAAACTTAAAGCGAATCTTCTTTCATGAAAAAACTATTATAAATGAAAGCTTTTTCATTCACCTACTCTAAAAGTAAATTGTTTGAGAATTGTTCGTGAATTGTTAATTAAGAAAGATAATAATAAGGAAGAAAATGACGGGAAAATGGTAAGGAGAATAAAAATAGGTATGAAGAGTTTGACAGTGGTATGCATATATGGGAGAAGGGGTGAAGAAGGATGGAGAGGTGGATAGGAAGAGTAAGAGGCTTCTTGACCTGGTGGGGGGGGGGGGACTGGGTG
This sequence comes from Neuroterus valhalla, assembly GCA_011762715.2. Taxonomy (NCBI): domain Eukaryota; kingdom Metazoa; phylum Arthropoda; class Insecta; order Hymenoptera; family Cynipidae; genus Neuroterus; species Neuroterus valhalla. The sequence goes on from WSXT02136660.1 coordinate 3,054, forward strand.
GTTTATTTGTAACAGAATACTAAGGGAGATAAAAAGGGGAGATAATGTTTACAGGAAGAGGGGATACAGTAATAGAGTACATACTGGCAAAAGAAAGAATAAGGAGTATGATGGTTTGAATGAAAGTAGGTAACGAGATAGGTTCCGAGCACTTCCCGGTGATAGCGACTCTGAGAAGCAGGAAGTATGAAAGAAGGAGCAGTAGGCACGCTTCTGGAAAAACTCAAAATAAAGATTGAGAAGGTGAGGGAGGAGGTAAGATCGATAGAAGATGGAGAAGAGAGAAGGACGGGAAGGTGGGATGATGAATTCAGAGAAAGTAAAGACAGGATGAAGGAAAGTGTAGAAAAATGGAGGAAGGGGGAACTAAGGAAAAGAGAACTTAATAGAAAGATAAGAGCACACGAAAGGATATTGAGCGGAAAGAGACAGGAGGAAAAAGTAAGATACATGGAAGAAGTCGAAAGAGTGGTAAGGGAAGGGAGGGAATAGGAAGTTTGAAACAGGGAAAGAGGGTGAAGGAAGGGAATTAAACAGGAAATTGGAATGGACGAAACGGAAGAGATATTTCAAGTCTTTGCTAGGGGGAGTGGAAAATAGGGTAAAGGGCAAAGGAAGAAAGGCAGTAGCGAGAGATGAGGACAGGGGGGATGAGATTAGTCGGGAAGAGGTAAATTACGCAATCATAAAACTGAAAAGAAACAAAGCAACTGGTAAAGATGGCTTGGAGAATGAAGCTCTGAAATACGGCGGTTTGATTCCGTGAACAGAAGAGTCCTTTGGAAGGCCATGAAAGGAGGAGGAATAGAAGACGCTTTGATAGAAAGGATAAGAGAGATATTTGTGGAGACAAAGATAAGGGTCAAGATAGGAAAAAAGAAAGTAGAGGAATTCTGGACAAGACCAGGACTTAGGCAAGTGTCTCCGTTAAGTCGTCTACTGTTCAGCGTCCTAAGTTGGTGGAGGAGTTCTGCTACCTAGGATTCTGGTTCGAAGCAGGAGGAGGAAACGAATTGCAGGTGAAGAAGGGAATGAAATGTGTGAGTTAAGTAATGGGGCAAGTGGGGGGCATAGGAAAGAGAAGGTTCAAGGACGATTGGAGGATGAGGGTGTGGATGCTCGATCTGCTAGTATGGTCAGTGGTAAGTTACGGGGTGGAGATATGGGGTAGGAAGGAATACAAGCATGTGGAAGGTCTGCAAGAGAGATTCCTGAGATGGGTCATGGGGCTAAGCTGGAGTTGTCCAGGATATATGCTAAGAAAGGAAATAGGAAGAGTCTCGAGTATGGGATGCAAGATACGGATAGAGAATGTCAGGGGCTAGAAGAAGAGATAATGGAAAGGCAGAGAGAGGATAGATGGGGAAAAATCTAAGAGTCAAGATATAACAGCTGGTACAGGTTGGTGAAGAACGAGGGGAACCGTAATACCTGAGAAAGATCAAGAAAGAGAACAACTGGAATAGAGTGGTGAGGTTTAGAATAGGAGAGGGGATGAGAGCATGTAAGTACTGGATGAATAAAGAGGATAATCTGTGTAGAGTTTGTAGGTATGACCGAGAATCATGGTTGCATGTAGTAGAGAGATGTATAGGTGACGTAGGAGGAGGAGAGAGTATAGTAGAAAGAATCAAGTGGATTTTGAACGGGAATGGTCAGGGCGAGGAATGGATGAAGAAGCTGGGAGAGTTGAGGGAGAGAGCTAACCGCACTGGCTTGAGCCAAAAATTACGCTTAAAGAAGGAAAAACAAAATAAATGTTGCGGGACTTAGCTACAATGCGTAGATTATTAGTGATAAGATGAAACGGAAGCCCAGAGAACAGTCGAGAGCGTCTAGGATTAAGGATAGTACGTAAGAAGATTTGTAAGAAATAGTTTGTAAGGTAGTACATAAGGATTCTAGATAAGGAAAAAGAAAGATATGCATGTGTATATGTATAATTTGTAATGATTATGTAAAGATTCGAAAACCTGTAAAAGGGAGGAAGTATAAGAAAATAAAGAAGAAGTAAATTGTTAGTATGCTCATATTTCGTCGAACTTTCGAACGATTTGTGGTATTCAAAAAATATTGGTTGTCTCAATCCAAATCCGAAGCCTCGCATATTATCGTTGAAGTATTCTGGGTATGATCAGGTCATGATACATTGTATGATAAACCGTGCCACTACCGCCTCAACTGAAATTCCAGCATGCTCCAAAAACAACTTCATTTAACTTTATATTTTCCAGAAAACACCCATCAATTGCGAGTATTATCTTCCCGTCTGCCTACATTAACTTTCGCGCAAGTTGGAGTCACGTATTTGTGAAAACCGACAGTACCATTTCGAATCCCAAAGGTACTCTCGATCATAATGCAGACTTGTTCCAGCCTGTTCCTCTTACCCTAACCTTTTTAACCCACCCCTTTCCTCTCTCTCTGCTGCATCACTATCTTCCGTCCTCTATATCCTCTTCGGCCAATTTCCTCACGAAAGGTTAGGAACTCGCGCGTCTTTTCTCTTCCAGCGGCAAGCTGTGGCTCGTTTCCGCGGTCGGTATGATTTATACACGACGTGTGCGAACGTTCCTCGCATGCCCGGGACTCGTAAGGCGAACCTTAATCCGAGATTGCATTTTGAGATCTCGGGAGACGTCTTGAGGATTCTTCTGAATCAGAAGAAGAGAGAAGGTACCAAGGTGAGAAGTTATAAAAGCAGAAGAATGGATAAAAGGCATGATAGGTGGAAGGGAGGAAAAGCACAATGGTAGAAAGTATATCGGGAAGGGTGAATCCGAGAGGATCTCTTGCTGTTAGTGAGAGTAAGTCGCTTAGACCTCTTGTGCCCTGGGATTCATCTACGTGAAGCACAGCGGCACAGCGCGGGGCCTGGCATAGATTTCTGATACGATTTCCCTCGGGAAGTAGCGAACCTTCGATTACACTACCTCTTACTTCCCACTTACCATCCTGCCACTCCCAAAGTCTACCGCCAGCAAAGTCCTTTGCTACCAGAATCAAACCATAACTTGGAAAGCATTGGGTTTAATCAGGGCTGCGATCTGCATAGATAGGATAGCCTGCGGCCAGAGACAGGAAATCTGGGGGTGCGAGATTAAAATAATCAGGAAAATGTTCAGAAGTTTCTGCGAATCGTTTGTAAAGTGATCAAGTACTTGGTATGCTTTGGAATCGACTCGTGAAGTAGTAACGAGGAAGCTACAGGATTACAGATCCTCATGAACTCGGAAACTCTCCCACCATTTCATCTTTTACTGACGCACATCTTGGAACCGCTGCTGATACTCTTGACTATTAGCTCTTATCTCTTGATAGAATAGACGTGTCTACCGTATTCCTTTGCGCACCTCACCACACGCCTACTCGATTGTGGGTCAGGTGGGTTCCAAACCACCAATTTTCAAGAAATTGAAGAACCTTTTGAAGTGGTAATTTTTTATGTCACGGTGTGAACTCACAAAATGTGAAAGGATGTCAAGGGAACGGAGGGTAGGGCTTTCCTCTCTCTGTATCTTTATCCCTCTATCTCTCTGTTTCACCTTATATTCCCCTCCCTTACACCCCTTATCCGAGCTTGTGATTTTTCCCTCTTATCTGTGCTCCTCACACTCACACTGATGCTGTAACAGTTCAGTATATAGCGAATTGAGCTCTCTTCGAAAATCGTGGCTTGCATACCTGCGACTTTAGCCGGGCGGTCCCACATCAGCTAACATTTTTCCTCTAGGGTTAGTGGCATCACGGCTTTCTGAAGATCAAGACTCCCTCACTAGATGAGTACTTATCGCGTGGGCCTCAGAGGAATAGAGGATCTCCCAAAGGGTGAGGCACTTGAATAGGGGCTGTCCATGAATTACGTAACACTATATTGGACAGACTGACCACGAAAGTTTTGTTATTGTAGCATTACGGAGTGACAGAGAGGAATTTTCAAAATGTGACGGAACGTTTTTCAAAAATGAAATTGAGAGTTTTACAACATTACTAAGCAAGTTAGCATTGCGTGACTGCTCAACTCGGCTCAAGCTTACTCCCCGCCGTAACCTGTTACCTCTTCATCCATTTATAATTTTATAAATAATATATTACATTATATTATTTTGCTCATAAAAAATAAAAAAGCGAATCTGTAGACGTTACGGCTCATTTACAATTTATCTGCTGCTACTGGCTTTTATCGGAGTCAAGTTTGGATTCGACTTGCGGCTGCGGTTTCGCGATGTTTTGTGTCCTTCACAGGTTCCCTTTATTATATATTTTTTTGCCTACTTTTTACTTTTTGTAACGGGCTTACGACTCTGCTGTTTCTAATTAGAGAAAATTCAAACATTCTTCAAATAGAGCTACTTGTTAAAATTTTTGGTTTTCAACGATTATAATCATAGGAAAATTTAGTTCAAAATTAGAAGGAGTAAAGTTGTAGAGAATAGTTCCCTCAAAAGAATAAGCAGTCATTTATTGGAAGTCGAGTGATTTCAAATATTTTTTCCATTAAAAATGATCATTTTTATTTGAAATGACATATTCAGTAATATTATATTCATTCTTGAAATCATCAGAAAACGATTATTTAAGAGATATCTGACTCTTTACACGACGACTACCTGTAACATCCGGGAATAATAATACGATTTCTCGAGAAGTAGGAAAGTTGATAGAAAATATTCTCTTCAATCTCTTGCAGAATATTCAGACTTTGAGAACATTAAATGTTTTTTGAAAGTCTGGATGTACCGCAAGAGATTGAAGATATTTTTTATCAATTTTCATACTCCTCGAAAAATTGTAATATCCATTATATAAAAGAAAGGTGAGCATTCAGTAGATTCCTGTGCCTGTAAGTGTATTTCTTGGATCCACGAAGTTTTCAAAGTTCTTATTATCATTTCAATCATTGAAGAAACACGAAATTTGGGAAATCTCAAGGAGAAAAAACAAAATCATTATGAAATTACAATGTTTATTTTTGATATGACATGGCAAATGGACTAGAAAAAGCACAAATTATGTGATAAAGATGGTAAAACTGAGAGTCGAGGGAGAATAGCGATTTGACAGATCGTGGTTTAGAGGTTAGGGACTCTTGTTATGATTTTGTACTTGTAGCGAAGAAGGCACAAAAAACATCTTGAGTGAAAATAATGAACGAAATTGTCTTTTCTCATAATATTTTTTTTATCTAATCAACAAAATTTACCTGAATGAAAACCTTTGGTGTAATAATCGTCCGTAGTAAAGTGTGTCGAGCACAACCGTGACCCTGAACTCAGACAGAAACTTTCCCGTTTAATGGTTATTATCCATTTTTTCCTTTAATTTTCATCATTCGGAAAGCGATGTCCGCTTTCATTCTTACATCCAAATGCCACACAAATACCTGGAATCTTGAAACTAATCCTTTGAACTTGATTCAAAATAAATGTCAACACTGTGTTATATATGTGTATAGCAGACGACGCCGCCGTCTGTTATGTCTCCACGTTCCCTAGCGATCCTAGCGGCTGCAAGTGTCAGTTCGCCGTCCCCATAGTAGATAAGCTCTAGTTATCTGGGAAAGTGTGCACCTGACTTTTTTATTTCAGCTGGACCCATTAGCTGACCACTATACAGACCGAAAATCTGTTAACGTTCCGCTGGAGGCAATCACTTGAGGAAAAATGGTGCCGAAAGGCAATCATTCGCCGACGAATGCGAAAATCCTGTCCATACGCGTCTATTCATCCGCGAAGAGAGATTTTTGCGTGAGTTGAGTGTTCCGTCGACGATGAGGGTGCTTTGAAATTCAAATTTACTCAAACCGTGGCGATAATGACAGAGATCAATGGTAGGGGTGGGATAGATGCATACGAGGCAGACCGAATCATTAAAGTTGCCCCTGGCTCCACACAACGTCGCCGGGGCGCTGCTTATACTAGAGCTTTCTATTCCAGCACAGAAATTGATGGAGAGGTTGTGGAATGGTTTGTCGTGTCGCGTGGCGTGGCGTGGCGTGGCGAGGGCAAGTGAATGTAATGGAGGAAGCGAAAGATTCGAGCGGAAGTTGTGACGCTCGAAAGACATCGTTTGAATAATAAACGAGACGCCAGGACGCTGTTCCCTTAAATTTAATATTGAAAGGTCCTCCTTCTCGAAGGAAAATTGTTTTAAAAGTCAGTAATATTATCCGCATGATATCACTGCAATACCTTTTCCACGTAAACAAGTGAAAATTACTTCCTGTGTGTCAAAACAGGTGAAAATATCTACTTCGTCTCTACTAGCTTGGAGAATCGCGTCCAAAATATCACTAGATTATTGAAAATTTTTGTAATTCTAGAACACGTTACAAAAGATATTACAATACAATACACGTTACAATTTTATTGACCAGGAAAAAATCGGGAAATTACCGGGAATTTGATTAAAGATCCGGGAATTTACTTGACTCAATCTAGAACTATTAAAAATTCTACCGAAGAAATACTCAAATTTGACTCAAATTTGATAATCGAATTGATAATAGCCTTAACATATAAGAAGAATTATTACCTAAATTTTTAAAGAAAAATGCATTTATCACGTTTTGTTTGCTTTTCCTCATTCATCTGACTTGGGACAGGGAATTTCAGAAAATAATTATAGATTTTATTATAGGGCAAAGAGTTTCAGTGAAGAAGTATAATTTCACTTGGAACAGGGAATTTTTTTTCATGGAACGAGAACTTTCTAAACGAACTTTGTAACTAATTGCGAAGAAGAAATATTCCTGAATTATGATAGAAAACTTGTTCACATTGTTCATTGCGAATCCATCCTTTTATAGTTAAAAAATCACCTTCTTGCTTGAGATTGTTTGCTGAAAATAAAATTTCTTGATTGAAGTTGCACTATTTCGATTGAAAGTTTACCTCTGGTTGAAATTGTAACTACCTTGTCAAAAATCAATTCATATTTTTTGTTAGAAGTTCAAGTATTTAGTTGAACATTGATTTTCAATTTGAAAATTAAACTATTTCTGTGAAAATTCATGTAATTCGTGACAAATTTTCTTTTTCTGTAGAAAATTGATCCTAATGGTTGGAAATTCATCTTTTTGCTTAAAATATATCTATTCCCGTTCAAGATTCATTATTGAACCTGACATATCATCAGTTTGGTTGAAATTACATTTTTCCAACTGAAAATTCAACTGTTCCATTTTTTCGATTGTTTCTAGTCCAAAATTCGCCAATTCGGTGAAAATTTGTCTTTTTGAATTGAAAATTCAATTATTCCGTTGAAACTAATAATATTTTGTTAAAACATCGATTTTTTGGTAGAAAATTATCTTTTTTTTCGAAAGTTAATATTCTTCTTCAGAAAAATTTCTTTATGGTTAACAACTCAAGTTATGCAGTCAAACATTTTTCATTCTAGTCAAACATTCATCTAGTTGATACTCTTTATGTTTGGTTTAAAATTAATTTTTACATTCTCATCATTTATGATTGAGAAAGTATTAGAATCGTCTGAAATTTCACATCTTGAATTTTCAAC
>WSXT02136671.1:0-10574 GCA_011762715.2 Neuroterus valhalla
ATATAAGCAGCAATAAATGTCGTGTGTGTATAAATGTAGTGAAATTTTGTTTTCCTTCATTGTTATAAATTTATTTCATTAGGCACAGATTCAGCCTGTGCAATTATACTGCACTGGCTGGATCTGTGGCAAATGAAATAAATTTCTACGGTAGAGAGAAACGAAAGTTCAACTCTGAAATATTGTTTCTTCTAGTTTCTGGGAATTTCTCTATACTTTTCGAAGAATTACCACATGCTTGAATCAACAAGGAACGTATTCAATAATTTACAACTTTCGAGTGTAGAAAAGGATTTCGAATTCCCTATTCTGGGCTATTAATCTGTTTAGCATCTGTTCACAAAAAATGCGTTAAGGATTGCAACCGAATTGGTTTATACAATGAACTCCTCTTGTTTAATTTCTCTATACCACTCTGACCTCAAAATCTCAACTCCGACATGGTTTCCTCTGCTATCGTGGTATAAAGTTCTGTTCGATTCATGTGTGAGAGGTGATTTTTAGCGAATGAGACTTTTGTCACTAGCTTCGCTCTTTCAAAATCCATCTCATTCGCTAAATAATCGCCTCTCACACATGTATCGAAATTTACTATTCTTCATTACTGAAAACATTACAAGTCAAAAACCAGGAACAACCGAAAAACAATATTTAGAATTTTCAGTTATGTATGGTGAGTCCCCATGAATTACTGCAGGCGTAACCAGGATTTACTGGTGATTTTGCACAATTTCAATGAGTTTTTTTTTGTCTGGTTCTGATTTTACATTACAAATCTTTTAAAATTATAGGATGATGATATTATCATATAACATTCACCAAAGCTGATGTACAATAGTCCCAGAGCCAATACCAGGATTCCTACGAAAACCTGCATCCTTTTTCAGGTAAGAAAAATTGAGGAGATGTGGAAAATTCTTCTAACGATGCCGACGTGAATAATGAAAACTTCGTCTCCTGACTTATTTTATGTACGATTCATGATCGTATTCTAAACGTTAAATTTCATCGTAAAATGTAAGAACCTCGGAGGAGGCCATCAAAAAAATTATGGAACTCACGACTTCAGCAGAGAGATTGAGATTTGTCTTCAAAATAAGTTCATAAAACGCGTTTTTGACGTTGTTGTTCCAATAACTGTGAAAATAAAAAAAATCTACTTTTTTATTAAGAATGTCTTCCAGGACTCAAACAATTTGTTTGAATGAATTATTGCTAATTCCAATTTTTCTGCAAAATATTTTCCTAAATCTAATTCTACTGGGATAATATGTCCTAAGCAGTATATTTTATATTTTAAATCAAATTTGTTACAACCATATGACTAAATAATCAATTTCGCATAATCTGTATTAGGTCCTTATAGGGCTTCTAGCGCCTATAGGAAAATGAATTATCATACGAATACAGGAAATGTTAACTATGAGGTTTTTTCGTGCGTTAAGTTCTGCGAAAAAAAAATTCATGAAAGTAATGGATGTGCCCTTGTTTTTATGATTTTTACATATCTTATATTTTGAACAATTATCGGCTTGTTAGTAATAGAATTTATTTTCCCAGTCATGATTGGGTTTCCACCATACTTCCACCATTGCATATTAAGTTAGGGATGTTGAAGCAATTTGTAAAAGCTCATATCTTCAACTTATCAAATAGGAGCTCGAAAAACATAATCAATTTTTTCTTATTCTTCAATTATCACATCTTTCGCTGCTTTATCGATTTGAAGTTCTTTTTTCCATCTTGTATGTCATATGTCGTAAAATCTAGTTTCAAAGTTATTATAGAACAATCTCTCGCAGCATATTATACAATTTTTCATGGGTTATTACAACATTTACTTTTGTTCCTCCAATGATGGGTCTATAAGTTGTAAAAATAACTATTCAATATTTATTTGTTGTTTAAAATTTGAAAGTTATTGCATATGTGGGCTTGAGGTTCAATGTTTGTGTATTGAAAATTACTAGATCAAGTGTTCATAGATGAATGATTCAGAGTCTAGGATTTAGGGTTTAGGGTTTATGAGTTTAGCGCTGCTGGTTTGAGGGTTAATGGGTTAACGGGTATATGTGTATAGGATTTGTGTTGTTTTGAATGATTTTCGCAACATATTGCAAATTGAGCGAACATTGCTTACAATATATGTTTGAACAAATTATTTTGAAAATTTTGGCTTCGCGAGTCTCTTTGAACTACGTTTGAAAACATTTATGGAAAAATTTTGTTTGATTTGGTTAAGATTTCCGACCTGTAGGTGGTCTTTAATATTCCGTCCCCAATGTCCCCAGAATTTCTTTCATTCAACATTAAAAAGATTTCTTTTTCAGGGTGTCCGCTGGTGCAAAAAAACGGGAAATGATCAAGAATTTTATAGGACCGAAAAAACTGCGAAATGACAGTGAATTTATTTCTTGACCAGGAATCTAACAAATTTTTAGAGTGAAAATTCATCTGAATCATATTTTATAGTTTTTTTTAATTAATTAAATTAATAATTTTCTCCAATCATGATATCTTTCAGTTTTGAATTCAAAATTTTCATTCCCCATGCCCTATTGAAGAATAAATCAGCAGATTCTGAAAATTAAATTATTTAAGCAATCTAAGATTAGAAACAATAAACTTGCACATTTTTTAAATTGATCTTTTAGAATCAAACACTTTCTAAATAGGAGGGTTAAGTTTTCTTCATTTAAAGTTGTTTGGAATCAGCATTTTCTATTATTATTTATAAGGGGATAAAAATTTATATTCCCAGTTTCTCCCCTAGTTATTATACAACATTTGAGGGACAAACGTCACGAAAACATCTGCCGTTCAAGTGAAAAAATTAAATATAACTTTGTCGGTCGAAAATGTAAGGCCCGGCACTGGTCATTTCTCACAAGCGGTGAGCATTTTTCTTGGTCGATATATAAGGTCCGCTTCGACTGTTTATTCCCAGCGTGCGATAACTTCGTAGTACATAGGAAAGACCTTTCCGTGCATTTTATGATAGGTTAGGATATAGAATATGTTCGTGTGCGTACAGTTAGTTAAGAATTTGTCACTCGCGTCTTTCTCTATTCCTCCTACCTTCCTTCTGATATAAAAACTAAAGCCAAAATGTGATGGGCCCCAAAATATGTGACTAAGTTATTTTTTGTTTTGGAAACGACGCGAGATGTAGAAATTACAGAACCCTAGCGTGTTTCGGATTTGAAAGGCGTTCTGTGAAATGTCCAGTTTTCCACTTTGTTTGTAACGGACTTCAGTTCTGTGCAGTTTACATAAACGTTATCCTGTAATTATTACGTATTTTTCCTCATATCCACTACTCCGTAACAAATTCTATAATTCTTCCAGTACAAACTTTTTCCGTGGAAACTTCAGACCAAAATGATCAACTTTTGCGGATTCGATTCAAAGACTAAGTTTGTAAACAGGAAAATTCAAATTCCTTGCAAGAAGAATAATAGTCTGTACCCATGTAAACCAAAAAATATTTCGATTGTGGACTTTGAATGATTTAATTTGACCAGGATAGAAGAGATTCAAACATAATAGGAAAATATTGAACTGAAAACAAAAATTCATTGATTGAACGAACTTACCTGTAAGTGAATTCTATCATAATTGTATGAAACTCCTTTTCTTCAGCGATCAAATTTGTAGTGCTTCTACGATGCATCGATGTGGTCACAATCTTTACAGTTTAAAAAACTTTCCGTTATGGTCTGTGCTTATTTTCTTGTACACTCTGCGTAGGCTGCATTCTATTCAACCTTGAAGTCTTTATTCTGCCAGGAATCTTGATTTAGATTAGATCAACACTCCTTTCAATGTTTCTGATGGTAATCAATGCAATCCTTCGAATTTTTTGAGCCATTACTAAGGCAAGCGATGTGACAAGCTTCAGAAAGAGATAAGACAACAAAATTGTATCATTGGAGCCCCATTCGTTGATATGGTCCCAAACGATTTGTGGTACCCATGCTACCTCATACTTGGGCTTTCCTAGTCTAAACCTACTGTTACCAGTAAAAAATCTTCTCACCTGAGGGTCTTTACCTATTTCTGGTCCATGTATAAACGCAATCTCTGATTGGCAGATATTGGCAGTACCTTGGGATGCACCTTATACAAACTCTACTGTGAGGAATTTTGAAACCTGATGTATATCAAATTTGTAGATATCAATATTATTTCGTTGACAAAAATTCCACCACTTCTTCAGAGAACTGTCGTATTGCTTGACAGACGAGTCTGACAAGGGTGATAACATGATGTTGATTGCATCTTCAGGTACAACCAGGGTAATCCTCTTCTAAAGAAGGTGTTACTGCCTTTTCAAAGAACGCGAAAGGGTAATATTTGATCGGAAATAAATTGGACTACCATCTCAAATTGACATAAAGACCGGAAACCAAGCCTGAGCCGGCCGGTTCTCTCTCAAAGTTTTTAATATGCACCCAACCATACTTCAATTATGCACAACATGAACCTAAGGTTCCTATGAACCTGCGAAATTTCGTTTGACTTTTCCTTATTTATCTTTTGGGAGTTCAATTGTCATTCTTATTTACGTGTCTCTTGAACATTCCCCAGACAGTCTTCATACGAATCCCTAAGTAAAAGGATATCGTCTAGATAAATTACCGAGAGATATCCTCTCTTTTTGAGGTTAATCATAACAGGTTTCATTAACTTGGTAAATGTATATGAAACTCTGTTTTGGCCAAAAGGTAAGCAAGTTTACTCATATAGGATACCTGCAAAGGTCAATCTTAAGTAAATCATGTGTGACCTCTCAATTCGAATGAGATGATATGCATCTTTCAGATTTATAGATGCAATAGAACAACCCTGACTCAACATTCGTTCAATAGTTTTGCCGTCTTCAAGTTTAAAATGTTCAATATCGATGAATCCATTTATTTGCTTCAAATTCAACATCAGTCGGTATGATTCATTCCGTTTCGACACAACAGAAATCTTTGACATGGATTGGCCTGAAACCGGTTTACACCTCTGTAAAACACCCTTGTACGACAACATATCAACTTGATCGCGAATCAGCTGTCAATCTTAGCATATACCAACAGGGTTTAAGAGGTTGTTTTTCTTGTTTTACCTGAGAGGTGGAAGGTATTTTATATTCTGAAGCCCAGCTCAGGATGGTTTTGTCAGACGTTAAAGTTGTCCATGCTGGAGAAAAAAAGTAAATCTCCTTGCTGATTGACCTACCTCTAGTTTTTCTTTCTCGCATCCGTCTGATTTTGCTTCTGATACTGACTCCTGCTTCGTGGAGCTGACTTCCGACTGCGACCGTACTTTGATGAGCTTGGCAAGCTTGTCCCTGCCCGTCTCCCCTCGATTGGAAACTCGCCTTGTGTTGGTTCCGGAAGGATGGGCCATTGAAGTTTTTGGGAAATCTGTCTTTCTCCAATTTCGGTTTTGGGACCGATTTCAAATCCTTCATGGATAATTGCAAGACGTTCACAGCCTTCAAGTTTTCAGCAAAATATTTCCCGGACAACCATTGCTCAGGCGCCAAACCCTCCAGCATATCTTTGAAAGAAGCTTTCATATTCTTTAGAATTAGACTTCTGCAAATTTTCGTCTCGTCATGTTGTAGGTAAGTTAATAGTCTCATAACACCAATAAGTTGTTCCAGATATTGTGTTTTCTCCGTTGAATTCAATTTGAGTATCAACTCTATGGTATTTCCCACACCAGCAAGTGAGGCTGAGATTTTTTCTCGTTTTTCAACAATCCTCTCGTCTCGCTTTTGAATTGTGCTGTCCAAGGCAGCCTTCACGTCCAAACTTAATCTCGGTTGGTCCATTAGGGTACAATTCTTTGGTGGAGAGAAGGTTCTCAACAAAGTTTTTCTTTCTACAAATGGAAGACCTTTTTAACAACTCCTTCTTAGATTTCTGCTGAATGATTCTGTACTGCTGAGGCAAGTACACGTTCTGGCATAAGACGTTCTCCAAAAATTTTTAGAACATCTTCATCTTATTGATCTTCCGGTGATCCTGAAGCTTGCTTGGAAGGTTTCACATTTATTTCTGCACCATCAGTTTGAGAAACTTTGGTGTTATAATCTTTTGTAGAAGATGGGTCTCCAACAATATTTAGGTTAGAACCATCTTTATGTTTCGGAGAGTTGGTTAAACACTTTCACCAAAATCTTGGAGACCAAGCGATTCACATCGATTTGGCAAACGTCCACTAAGTTCAGGTGGAGGACTATGATTCTCCTTATGATAACTATAATCATTATCGTAATATCGTCGCCTAAAAGAATGACTACGTGAGTGATTCTGAGAATGACTAGTGGACCTACTAGCCGCGGATCTACTACAACGATGCCTGCGATCATCTGCCAAAACACCGAGGAACAAAAAAAAATAAATACGAAGAGAAACTTTCCATATATTTATTTCTTATGAATATGAAATATTTAGCTCATTATTAGTGGATTTGATACCCAATAAGGGTTACGTGCAATCACAAATTGATTGAACAAAAATGTGATGCGTTCAAATATGTCGCCAGGCTGGCTTTTGAGGTTCACCATCGTTAAACGATTGCGAAATATATATCGCGAGAAAGGATACGTGCACAGTAGATGCTGGACATCATTGTAACACTATTGGCAAAGAAAACATCCACCGCGGACAAAGAGGCGCTGCTGTATCGAAACAAACATAGCTGCCTGCGGACTTCGGCATGCATATGATTAGCATTGGTCTTGACACGTTAATTCAAGCAAAATATAATTTAAAAAATTCAAAAATTTTGTTACTCTCTCTAAAAACATCTTGTGAGTATGATATTGCAAAGCTGTCTTCCAGGACCATGATCGAAGGTGAAAGAGCGATAATTCGTGATAATAATACCAACAGTGAGATCGATAAACAAGTGTCTGTCACTGTCATGGACTGCACTTGCAAAACTGTCACGAGCCATAGATTTTATTTAATGATCATGAAAATAGTTCTATTTAATAATCACGAAATAACTATATAAAAACAAAGCAGGAAATAATAATTATGATTAATAATCAACGCTGGAATGCAGGGAACAAACTAGTATTTGTTGATCAGTATCTTGAATCTTGAGTCGTTTTAACCACTCGGAACGTTTATCAACAACAATGCTTTCTGCAACAAGATTTTTCACTGTAACAGTACCACTGCCAAATTTTTGTACTTTATGGAGACTTAAATTAGTATTGATATTTTTTTTGGACTCACAATTGGCAACACAGCACACATTGCCTTTGCGGGTATCGTTTCCCTTTTTATGGTTGCATGAGTATTCCATTTTTAAGATTTTATATCAACTCAATAACCTTCTTATGTACTTTTAACTGATTGATCTGACACAAAATTAATTATTATCGCCTTTTTTTAGTGCAACACGCATGCAAACAATGATACGTGCATCTCATGGGCAGCCATGTTGGTTAGTTTGCTAGATGTCCATCAGGTCTCGAATTGCAACTTTAAATTTCTAATAGTGGTTGAACGGTTGGACCGAAAAACACACACATGACCCTCTGTACGAATACCAGATCGAAAAACAGAAAAACGAAAAACTTAATCGTTTCCAATTTATTTTGTAATTGGAGATAACCTAAATTGTAAGGAATTTTATAAGACATTTTCGTTGGTTAATTTCTACTTACAGCGCTGATTTTTATATTCGTCTCTTCTCTGACGTAAAATTCTCTTTCCAAAAACTCAATTCGCATCTTGAGATTTTTTTTTTACCTATTTTTAGTGGAATCTTCAATTAACACATGTAACGTTATCGGCACAAAGAAAAACAATGAGTATCAGAGTGTACAGGGACATGGATATAGACCATAACGGTGAGTTTTTTAAACCGTAAAGATTGTGACAATATCGGTGCATCCTAGACGCACTACACATTTGATTCTTGACGAAAAGGCGCGAAATACAATTTGAAATCCGTTGATAAATTAAACAAAAAAATTGGTCTTGGTATTCTACATGTTTTGGAATATTACCAGTGCAGTCATGTGCACAATGACTTCGGGTCAATTCGTGGTTTTGAGCTTCTGACCTGGACAACCATACACGAAAATACGGCACGATTCAAATATTCAAGCCGGCTCAAAAAGCTTTGGTGAAGATTGGGAAATTTTAGAAAAAAACACTGTAAGAAAATTCATAGTAAAGTTACCATACATGTATTGAAAGTAATCAACCTATACCAGGAGTGGTATTTTTACCATACTTGTGTATGGTAAATTTACCATACGCCGCATAGTAATTTTTCCATACATGATTCACATTTTTTCCATACTTGTGTATGAAAAATATACAATCCGCGGGTAGTAATCTTAACATTAGGTATTTATATTCTTCTATACCTATCTATGGGAAATATACAACACAAAGGTTTTTATTTATATATATCTATGTATATATTGGTTAGGGAAAATCATTTTTTTGAAGCAATATACATATTTTCGGCAACTGAGGCAACATCTATGATGACTATGATTCCGTGGTCTCAATATCTCCTCTCCCTCAACGAAAACTGTGCTTTGACAATGAGGATGGGCCGGTTTCCGTCACCTGCGATCTGCATTATTTCAGCGTCAGTCGATATATACTGAAAAAGTACAATGTACAGAGTACAGAAACGGAACAGTTACGTCATTATAGTTTATGTAAAATCAACTTACTGTAAGAATCGTGGAATCGATAACTTCGCTCGAGCCTATTCCTCTATATCCTTTCGTCGGAAAGAACACTGACTCGCACTGAACACGATAATGATGAATAACTGCAGTTCAAATAATTATTCAATGGTTGTCACTCCGTAGTCCCAAAACTTCTGAACTAGACGCCATGACACTCCCGGACTCTTCGTTCCTTGCAGCGCATGCGCGCTGCACTTGGTTGTGCGTCCTTCGCGTGCGCATCAAGGGCTGTTTCTGAACTTGAAGTTTTACCATACCAGGGCATAGAACTTTAGAAAGTGTATGTAAAAACTCCAAATAGCCAAGGAAGAATCTCCATACCTGTATGGGATATCCAAAAGTATGGAAGAGATGCCATACAGTCGTATGGTACAATTACAAGTATTTCTTACAGTGAAGCTCATTAGAATTGCTTTTTAACATTGTATTTTTCTTAGAATAGCCAGAATTGATAAACAGATACAACTTTACTATTTTATTGACGCCCAAATAAATGTTGCATTGCAGTGTGAAAAAGAGCTTGAATTGCCTATTGAAGGTGTGTTCGACAACAGTGCAAAGTAAAAGTAATATTCTCTGAGGGATCAAATGGAAGAGAAAGAAAAGATAAATGGTCTCTATATTTCGCAAGTTTCACATTCTCTTAGGCCTTCATGTGCAGAATAACTTTGTGTAGAGTTGGGTTACAAGCTCGTGTCCTAGATAAAAAAACACGGAACTACGTCACGAACCAAAAATCCAAGCCAGCTCAATAAGCCAAGGATGAGAATATATTGTATAGGAACACACGATTCATGAGTGCAACATAATAATATTTATTGTTATGTTACCGTTGAAACCAGAAATCAGTTAGAATGCGAAACAACCAAGAGAATTGGTCGAAACTAGTTTTAACTAATTAAAACGCGGAGTAACCAAGTCCATTAGTTCAACCCCGGAGAAATTCCAAATTCAATCTGATTTCGCATTTTAACTGAGAATATCAGTTGAAACTAGTTTCAACCGATCGTGCTTTTGAAAGAACTAGTTTTAACTGCACTTTTGAGCGAAAACCCGAAATTCTGAACATGAAGCAGCATGCAACTGCATATCTGTTTGCAGGAAAAAGCTTCCCCTCCCTCAAGTCACCTGACGGCGTAAAATCACTCCTGCGACTGGTTATAGAAAGAATGTAGGTCACAGAAATAATGTTGGTCATATACCTACCTCCTTTTCCAAGTCTCGTGGGGGCGTGAACGCGCCCCCGCCTTCACGTAGGGTTGCGTTTACGCCCCCACGGTTGAATATTTATAATTTCAGTTGAGAATTTGTTTTTTCATGAAATTCATTTGTTTGATTTAAAACTTAACTATTCCACTTTTGTTCCGAAATCCATCGTCTGAAAATATATTCGTTTTCAGAAATTCATTTTTTTCTGGAAAAATTATTCTGATTTACTGAAAATTTATCTTTCTAGTTCTAAAATTGGGATATTTTGTTGAAGTTTAATAATTTTTGATTTAATGAAATATTTTTCTCCAAAATTCTTTCTATTCTAAAAACCAAACAGCTTTATTGGCAATTGACTTTTTTGGTTGAAGAAAATATATGGTTACCTGTGTGAATGATTGATTTTATATCTTTCATTCAACAATACTTGTTCTTTTGCAATCAAAAAGAGAAATTTGTAACGATGCACGTAAAAGCTCAAAGAAGGGTAGAGGGTTCTTGAGTAAGCGCCGGGATCAACTCGTGAGCCTAGCTTGGAATGATGGAGTAGGAGAAGAACTACTACTGGAATATTTGTTTATACTCTCTCCCTGTTACGGGTTTGAGAGTCTCGGCATAACCATCTCTCTATTCCTTT
>WSXT02136682.1:0-10574 GCA_011762715.2 Neuroterus valhalla
GCCGCCCTGAACACTGTGGTGTCCCCTGTTTATTTCTGGCTTTTTCCCTCTGGTCGGCTCTAAGGTCTCTTGTTCGGTTTCGGACGCGCTCCCCCCCCCCCCTCCCCCTCCGACTGAATTTCCCACTATCTCTTTCGCTGTCAGGATCTCGGGCTCTTTTATCTATCTCTCTTCGGCGAGCTCACATCAGTGAGCCAAGCCCATTGGCCCAAGGTGCGTCACGTTCAGAAATATGCGTACCCTCCGGTCTCTCCCCTTTGCATCAGGCTGACGACAACACATGAATGAGTACTAATATATGCTTTCTGCTGTAGTTGCCGTGAGTGTACTTGCCTGCCTGACTGACTGCCTGATAACGATATAAATTCACATTTTATTTCAAGAGAATCATTTCCAGGGTGGCAAATTGTCCGGGAATGACCGGGAATTTTTCAAGACCTGAAAAAAACTGGAAATGACTGGGGATTGTATTCACCTGTAAAAACAGGAAATAACTAGGGATTTCGATGACCGGGAAAATGTTTATATAAAAAAAGGGAAATGACTAAGAATTTTATTTAGCTGGAAAAACGGGAAATTACTGAGAATTTTATTGGCCTAAAAACGGGAAATCAGTGCGAATGAGATTGACCTGAAAAAACGTGAAATGAATAGGATTTTAATTGAGCTGGAAGAACGGAAAATGACCGGGAATTTGATTGGAAGGGAAATGATTGGGAAAATATTGACCTGAAAACAACGGAAAATGACTAGGATTTTGATTGAGCTGAAAAAACGGAAAAAGACTGGGAATTTTATTGAAAGGGAAATGACCTGAAAATAGCGGGAAATGAATGGGAATTTTATTGAGCTGAAAAAACGGAAAATGACCGGGAATTTTATTGAACGGGAAATGACCGTGAAAATATTGACTTGAAAACAACGGGAAATGAATGAGAATTTTATTGAGCTGGAAAAACGGGAAATTGATGGGAATATGATTGACCTGAAAGACCGTGAAAATATTGACTTGAAAACAACGGGAAATGAATGAGAATTTTATTGAGCTGGAAAAACGGGAAATTGACGGGAATATGATTGACCTGAAAAAACAGGTAAACGGAAAATGAACGAGCATTTTTTTCAACGGGGGATTACCGGGTAAATATTGACCTGAAAACAACGGGAAATGAATGGGAATTTCCTTGAGCTGGAAAAACGGGAAAATGCCGGGAATTCGATTGGCCTGAAAAAAACAGGAAATGACTAGGATTTTGACTGAACTGGAGAACGGAAAATGACCGGGAATTTTTTTGAACTGGAATTGACCGGGAAAATATTGCCCTGAAAACAACGGGAAATGAATGAGAATTTATTGAGCTGAAAAAACGAGAAATGACTAGAATTTTAATTGAGCTGGGAAAACGGGCAATGACCAGGACTTTAATTGAGCTGGGAAAAAGGGAAATGGCCGGGAATTTTATGTCCGAGATATGCCCGGGTAAATATTGGTCTAAAAAACGGGAAATGGCTGGGAATAAATAATTCGGATGTAGAAAAGAGGAATTTAGAAAAGTCGGTAGGGGAGAGTCGGCTAAGGTGGCGGTACGGGGCATAGCGGTTATTGCGCGAATAACGCTCGCGTTTGTTGATTTTTATATTAGTTTCCTACAGTGATTGACTCTTTTAGTTATCTGAAAGAGTTTATCAATGTAGGAAACTAATATAAAAATCAAGAAACGCGAGCGTTATCCGCAATAACCGATATGCCCCTTACCGCCACCATAGCCGACTCTCCCCTACTCCAATTTTAAATTCGTCACAATTTCAAAGTCCCCTCTTCCTAATTTTGAATAAAGAAAAGACTTCAAGCAGTTTTTGGAGTGGGAAGTATTTTAAGGGACAAATATTTGAATTATAAAAGAAAACATGGTTACATTGTTCATTGCGAACTCATACCCTTTTTAGTTACAAAATCCAACTACTTGGTCAAAAGTTAATCTCTTTTGTTGTAATTAAATTTTTGTTGTTGAAGGTACATTATTTTATTTTAAAATTTACCCCTGGTTGAATATAATACTACTTTGTCAAAAATAAATTTCTCTTTGTTTGGTAGAAATTCAAGTATTTGGTTGAACATTGATTTTCGCATTTAAAAATCAATCTATTTCTTCGAGAATTTCTGTGCTTTGCGGAAATTTATCCTTTTTTGAAGAAAATCAATCTTCATGGTTAAAAATTCATTCTCTCTCAGTTAAAAATTCTTTATTTCAACTGATATTTGTAGTTTATACTCTTAACGGTTCGATACGAATTTTAACGTTTTGTTTTCTTGTTTGTTTCAGGTAAGTGAAATTATTGCATCCATGGACTATAATTTCCTCTCAAGATTTTG
Organism: Neuroterus valhalla; assembly: GCA_011762715.2. NCBI lineage: Eukaryota > Metazoa > Arthropoda > Insecta > Hymenoptera > Cynipidae > Neuroterus > Neuroterus valhalla. The sequence goes on from WSXT02136682.1 coordinate 2,375, forward strand.
GTGAGATAAAATGATTTTAGTTATGCTCACATAAAGGGTACCTTGATCCACAGTCCTACCTTACCGACTTCGAGACTATTCTAAGCTGTGGTGGTTCGTGTCTATGCTAATCTTCTAGAATGTTATTTATAGCGTCATATTATGATATACTCAGTTCAGATAATACATAATCTTGAGATTGTTTTGCATTCCTCATAATTACGCAATATCATTCTGTGACGCCACAAAGAAAATTCTAGAAGCTTAGCATGGAAGCAAACCACTATAGCTGAGAATAGTCTCGATATCGGTAAGGTAGGAATTTGTATCTGGAACTATCCCTTGCCTTTTGTAGATTCAAAGATACTTTAATATTGATGTTCTGCTGTTGCTTGGCAACAATGTTGGCAAACCTGAATTGGACCAGAGCGACTATTTCTCTTTACCCACAAGTCTGGTCGACAATCGCGTGATCACGAATGTAATGGAGCTCGCAGCAAGACGGTTTAATAAGCTCGTATGTGTGCGTGTCATAGCCTGATTTTTCAAGGATTCAAAGAAGGCCTGACTCGCTAATTTTATTCGCTTCGCACTTTCCACGCAAATGTAGTGCCACTTCACCTAGAAACTGGAATACGTGTTATTTATTACTGTGGAGGGTTGGTATATAAAAGAGGAATGAGGCAAAAATTCGTTGAGAAGATTAGGTTTTCAATTACATAGAGAAAGATTGGTAGGTCAAGTTTATTTAGAAAAACTCAATTTAAATTCCATGGTGGCGACTTGACCGGGAAACCGAGAAATTACCGGAAAATCTTAATGACCGGCAAAACCTCGGAAAATTAACAGGAATTTTAATTTAGGGTAGCGACGTGACCAGGAATCCGGGATGGACCGAGAAATGACCGGGAAATCCTATTGACCGGGATTTTTATTGACCGGGAAACCCCCGGGAAATTACCAGGAATTTAAATTTAGGGTAGCGACTTGACCAGGAAACCGGGATGGACCGGGAAATCTTATTGACCGGGATTTTTATTGACCGGGAAAACCCCGGGAAATTACCAGGAATTTAAATTTAGGGTAGCGACTTGACCAGGAAACCGGAATGGGCCGGGAAATCTTATTGGCCGGGAATTTTATTGACCGGAAAACCCCGGGAAATGACCAGGAATTTAAATTTAGGGTAGCGAATTGACCAGGAAACCGGGATGGACCGGGAAATCTCATTGGCCGGGAATTTTATTGACCGGAAAACCCCGGGAAATGACCAGGAATTTAAATTTAGGGTAGCGACTTGGCCAGGAAACCGGGATGGACCGAGAAATTACCGGGAAATGACCAGGAATTTAAATTCAGGGTAGCGACTTGATCGGAAAACTGGGACGGGCCGAGAAATGACCAGGAATTTTATTGACCGGAAAACCCCGGGAAATGACCAGGAATTTAAATTTAGGGTAGCGACTTGACCAGGAAACCGGGATGGACCGAGAAATGACCGGGAAATGACAAGGAATTTAAATTCAGGGTAGCGACTTGATCGGAAAACTGGGACGGGCCGAGAAATGACCAGGAATTTCATTGACCGGAAAAAACCGGGAAATGACCGGGAATTTAAATTCAGGGTAGCGACTTGATCGGGAAACTGGGTAGGGCCGAGAAGTGACCAGGAATTTCATTGACCGGGTGAAAACCGGGAAATGAACGGAAATTCAATTTTAAAAACCAGGAAATTACTTGGCTCTGATTCTGACCATTGTTGAATATATCTATACTTTATGTTGCTCTGTGAGATTTTTTTAGCTGACTCAACTTCGATAATGAAATTGATGATATTATATTAATTTTTATTTTAGTACAGGAAGTTTCAGTCGAAACATATAATTTCACTCAGAACAGGGAATCTTCTACATGAAACGGGAACTTTTTGAATAATTCGCGTTCGAATTCAGGAGAGACGAAGTCAAGAGAAATGCTCTTCCAATTCAAAAATTTTCAAAATTTGAAAGTCCTCCCCTCTTCATAATTTTTAATGAAGAAAGTACTTCAAGCCGTTTTTAGAGTAGAAGTAGTATTTCGAAGAAGAAATAATTCTAAATTATAATAGAAAACTTGTTCACATTGTTCATTGCAAATTTTTCCTTTTTTCAGTTAAAACATCAACTACCTGGTTGAAAGTGAAATTCTTTTGTTGGAAAACATATTTTTTTGTTGGAGGTGCATTATTTTAATTTAATACCCATCTCTGATTAAAAATCTGACTACTTTTCAAAAAATCAATTCATCCGTTTTTAGTGAAGATTCAAGTATTCGGTTGAACATTGATTTTTGAATTTAAAACTTGAACTATTTCTTTGAGAATTTATTTCCTTTTTTGAAAATTCGCCCCTTTCATAGAATTTATCTTTAACGTTAAAAATTCCATCTTTTTTGCATAAAATACATTTATTCCAGTGGAAGATTCATCATTTCACCTTAGAATTCATCAGTTTTTTTTAACATGAATTTCTCTAACTGGAAATTTAACTGTTTCATCCTTAGTGGAAAATGACCTTTTCCGTTTCAAACTTCAACTGTTAGGATGAAAATTTGTCTTTATGGATTAATTAATTGATTGTAGTTCGTTGAATATTCGTCTTTTTTTTATTGTAACTTTTAGTATTTGATTAAAAAACAAACTTTATTGCTGTAAACTAGTCTCTTTGCTTAAACATTCAACTGCTTTGTTTGAAGTCTGATTATTTTCGTAGGAATTTCAACTGTTTTAATCTCAACTTTTTTGGGAGAACTCATTTTTTGAACTTATTATTTTTGGACTTGAATTTCAACTGGTTTGCTAAAAATTCGTCTTTTTGGGTTGAAAAATTCCATTATGGTCATAAAAAGTTCAACTATTTGTTCACGAATTACCGTTTGATTGACAATTTCTTGATTTGGGTTAAAAATTCTATCACTTCCGAAGAAAATTCCACTCTTCGGATGAAAAATTATATTTTATGGTTTAAAATCCGCCTTGGCTTGAAAATTCAACAGTTTCTTTGAGTATTCGTCCATATGGGTTGAAAGTTCTATTCTCTCAATATGAACTTGAATGTATGGTTTAAAATCAACTCAAGTATGAAAATTGCTCTTTTTGGGTTTAAAATTCCTTTATTCTTAAAAAAAATGCATCTTATCACTTTGTAAAAACAAATTATTATTTAAGGGCTCATTTCAGGTATTGAACTGAGACTTGAAAAACAGTCTTGAGTGGTATTAAAATGGTACCGCTGGTTGGCCCTCAAAGTCATTTCAGTGTGTCGACTTGACCGAGAAACCGGGTAATGACCAGGAATCTCCTTGACCAGGAAAGAAACAGAAAATTACCGGGAATCTAATGAAAAACCGGGAATTTCCTTGACTCAACCTAGAATATTAAAAATTCTACCGAAAAAATACGAGAAATGACCGCCTTCTTTTTATGAATCAAATAGAGATCTTATCGTTTGATTTAAAGAATGTAACGTTCCTTTAATCTGATTCTCGAAATATTTAAATATCTATACGTTATGAGAGGAAGAATTTTTTTCCTCATTTATCTGACTTGGGACAGGGAATTTTTTTTACATGGAACGAGAACTTTTCAAACTAATTATAATTCGGATTTAGAAGAGAGGAATTTCACAGAATCGTTCTTTCATTTCAAAATTCGTCACAATTTTGAAGTTTCCTCTACTTAATTTCTGAACTATGATAGAAAACTTGCTTACATTGTTCAGTGTAAATTCATCCTTTTCGAGTTGAAAAATCAACTACTTTTTTGAAATTTAAACTTGTTTCTTAAAAATAAAATTTTCTTGTTAAAGTTGCATTATTTCGATTCAAAATTCACATCTGGTTAAAATTGTAACTACGTCCTTAAAAATCAATTCCTCTTTTTTTGGTGGGAATTCAGGTATTGAGTTGAACATTGATTTTTGAATTTAAAAATTGAACTAATTCTTTGAGAATTTACGTACTTAGTGGAAAATTGGCCTTTTTGTAGAAAATTAATCTATATGGTCGAAAATTCTTCTTTTTGATTAAAATAGATCTATTCATTTGAAGATTTATCATTACACATGAAAATTCATCAGTTTGGTTGAAATACATTTACTTTAGCCGAAAATTCAACTGTTTCATTTTTTGTGGAAAATTGATCTTTTCTACTTAACAATTTGACATTTCGGCGAAAATTTGTCTTTTTTAATTGAAAATTCAATTATTTCGTTGGAACTTCACATTTTTTGTAGAAAATTATCTTTTTCTTTGGAAGTCTTTCTCAGAAATTCTTCTTCACGGTTAGCATATACAGTCAAACATTTTTCATTTTATTCGGACATTCATCCAGTCGAAAACTCTTATCTTTGGTTTAAAATTAATTATTTAAGTCAAAAATGTCACTATTCTATTTTTGTTTGAAAATTGTATTTTTTGGTTGAAAACTAATTTTTTGCCAATAATCGAACTATTTTAGTTGAATATTCATAATTTCAGTTAAAAAATCGTCTTTCTGGTTTAAAATTCAACTACTTTAGTTGAACGTTTACAATTTCATTTGATTCTTCAACACTGTGTGGATAAATTTAATAGTTTATTTGACAGTTTTTTTTTAAAAGATACTTTTTCTTTGAGAATTCATATACTTCGTGGGATATTTGCATTTTTTTGTAGAAAACTAATCTTGATGTCGGAAATTCTTCTTTTTGCTTGAAATAGATCTATTTCATTTGAAGATTCATCATTACACATGAAAACTCATCAGTTTGGTTGAAAAAAACTACATACTTCAACCGAAAATTCAACTGTTTCAGTTTTAGTGGAAAATTGATCTTTCCTAGTAAAAAATTTAACATTTCGGTGTAAAAGAGGTCTTTTGGAATTGAAAAGTCAATTATTTCATTGAAACTTTACATGTTTTTTTTTTCAATCGATTTCTTGAAGAAAATTATGTTTTTCTTTGGAAATTAATATTCTTTTTCAAAAATTTTTCTTTGTGGTTAACAATTCAAGTTATGCAGTCACACATTTTTCATTTTAGTCGAACATTCATCTAGTTGAAAACTCTTATGTTTGATTGAAAATTAATTTTCCAAGACAAAAATATCGCTATTCCATTTTTGTTCGAAAACTCGCATTTTGATGGTTCAAATTTCAACCATTCTATTGAAAAATGGTATTTTTTGGTTGAAAATTAATGTTTTGCCAACAATTGAACTACTTCAGTTAAACATTTACAATTTCATTTGATTCTTCATCATTTTGTGGATACATTCAACAATTTGTTTGACAGTTAGTTTTCTTGTTTGTTAAAAGATAGTTTTTTTTTGTTGAAAGTTTTTTGATTTTTATATTTATAGGTCATTTTTTCTAACTGAAAATTTAACAAACATAAAATCTAGCATAAAATCATAATTTTTCTAAAAAGGCCTAGAATTTCTATAAAATTTTAGGTGGCGTTACTTATTATTCTAGAAAAGTGAGCATTTTCAAACAAAAATGTTGGAAGATTCTCAATCTTAAACAATTGTAAGTTCTTTTAATGTTTTACACATTTTAAAGATTCACCATTCTCCAACAAGTTAGGTTTTTCGATTTTGTGAGAGTTTTTTCATCGCAAATTAACGTTTCCAAAGAAGATTTCTTGATTTCAGAGGTTCATAACTTTTGAATAGTCAATTTTTACACACAAGAACCATAAGATTCGAAACCGATAATTTTTTTTTTAAAATAATAAAAGTGTGAAGCTCGAGCAATAAGATTTCGAAGAGAATTTATATTTTTGGTTGGAAATTCCAAATTGGTTTTCCTGGTGAACACTCACCTTTTTCGTTGAAAACAAACTTTTTCTTTGGGTAAAAGTTTGAATATGAATTTTTGGAAAATTTATCTTCTTGAAGGAAAATTCTCTTTTCCTGCTGAAAATTGTACTATTTTGTTATGGTTGAAGATTGACCCACTTTGTTAAGAATTCATTAAGTTCATGATTCACCTCTTTGGTTGCAAACTGATGTATTTTTTGGGGGTGAATTCGTCTGTTTTGATTGAATTAAACGGGTTGAAAAAATTGTTGTTCTGTTGAAAAGAATTTCTTCCGATTGAAAATTTAACTAATCCATTTCCGGTTCTAAAATTAAATTTTTATGATAAAAGTGAAACCATTTGGTCGAAAATTTATGCTTTTTGTTGGAAATTTTTTTTATTTTTAGTAAATCCATCTTCTTGAATGGAAATTCATCTTTGTATGTTGAAACTCGATCGATTTGATCCAAAGTCGAATTATTTTGATCGATATTGAACTATTTCGTTAAAGAGATCTTTTTTTTTTGTCGAAAATTCAACTGTACTTTCAAAAATTGGTCGAAAATTCGTATTCAAATTGAGTTGAAAATACATCTGTTTTGTTCGAAGTTGGATTATTTTTTTAAAAATTGAACTATTTTCTTAGAGTTACATTTTTGGGCCGAAAATTCATCAGTTGTAATTAAAAATGAACATTTTGTTGAAAATTCAACCGTTCTTGGTAGAATAATCAATTTCCCCTGTTCGAGAACTTGGCTTTCTTCTTGGAGTGAAGTTCTTGCGTTAGTAGTTATACTGTTTTATTGAACATTTCTCCTTATGGATTCCAAATTCAACTTGCCAGTTCGAAGATTAAATTTTCTTCTTGAAAATTTGTCCTTTCGGATAAAAAATTTCAGCCTTTTTTGTTAGGAATCGAAAACTTGTTATTTTTCATTAAACAAGAAACTAAACGCGCAAAGCGCACGATTGATGATGCTACTATAGCATCGTGAAAAAAGAGATCTCTAGTTTTTACAGTGCAGTATTTACACTTTTTTTATCGTTTTATTCAAAGAGTGACTGGAAATCCCATTATGATTAAGTGTAGTGCGAGGCCGCGTGTTTAAAAAAAAAGAAGACTCCAAGCGATCGTCAGGCTAAATTTATTACTTTATTGCTTTATTTTCCTTCTAAAGAAACTTTGTCAGGCAATTTGAAGAGTGTTATAAAACGATAAATATTAGAGGTACATAACCATCCAAGTCTTCTGGGATTCAAACTTCATTTTGACACCATTAAAATGTTTCGAAAGAGAAACTTTGAGAGTTTAGCTGAATAATTTTAACAACTTCAAAAAATTCAAGAAATTATAGCTCGAGTGTCTGATCTTATTACAAAATGAAAATATACGCACGAAAAAAAGATTGGCTTATTGGCAACTCATTACTTGAAGTTCTTTTATGTCCTGAATTTCAAAAAATTTTAAATATAATATTATATATAATATAATAATATATCATATAATTTGCGAGTTAATCTAGAATCTTTCAACAATTTTGGATCAAGGTAGGGTTTTTCGTCTGAATTTATTCATGAATTTCAAAAATTCGATTTTGGAAGGAGATTTACAACAATGTTGGGTTATGTTATTATTTAACACTAAAAAATAGTATTTTAGAACGAAAATCATTGAAGTTTCGAACACTATTGGCAACCGCTGAACAGTTCCAGATTTTATTACGGTTTTCCTCAGGGAATCTATGTTTTAAACAAAAGTCACTAAAATTGGAAGGTTTTCGCTTTTCGAAAAAATTTAGATTACGTTAGACTTTTGAGTCAAAAATTGGTATTTTGGGACAAAAATAATATTTTGAACAACCTTTCAAGTTTTTCAGCAATTTCGTACTATTTTAGTGTTTTTTTTTGTTTGTAATTTTCAGTATTTCTCTGATTAGAATTCGGCTCAAATTCACCAACGTTAAACCATTTTCTGTTATAATAACACTTTGCATGTAAAATTGGAATTCGAAAACCAAAATCAATATAGTTAAAACAATTTTTAAACAGTTGTGTAGTGAGTTATTTTTCGTTGAAAATTGGTAGTGAAAGAATATATCTCGAAGAAGATTTACAAATTTTTATACACGATTACCAATTTTTAAGCAATTAAAGGTTATGCTGACATTTTTCATAAGAAATCGGTTATTTTCAGCAGAAAGCATTCAATACATCTACGAGTTGAAATTATTCTTTGTTATGATATATAAATATTTTTCTTAGAAATTCGGTATTTTTAAGTAAAAAATCAAACCATAATATTTGTCACATTATTACCATTCCTTAGATTACACCGGCACACAAAAAAAAGTGGTCTGTACAAGAAACCAGACCCATCTACCCCCATGTATTTTGACGTGCT
>WSXT02136693.1:6258-24655 GCA_011762715.2 Neuroterus valhalla
AATAACACCCCTTGCCCCCCCCTCCACTCCCCCCCCCCCCGTTAACAGCCCGTATTTTTCAGTTCCCCCCCCCCCCCCCCCCCTCCACCTAAATTAATAGTGAAAATAAAATTGAAATTATCTTCAAGAGAAGCAAAAGAACCGAAGCTACTAGCCATAGAACTATCAAATCACCAAGCTTGAGACACTGGCCCAAACTCTGGACGTCTACATTATTTAGATAATATAATAATTCGAACTTTTTTTTGCCCTGGCTCATACCTGATAATTACCATGCTAATTTTCTTGATAACTCAAAGTTCAATAATTCAAATTTCCTGATGATTCGAAAAAAATTGTATGTCCTACCGTGATGAAAACCTCTCTTATTCGAAGTACAGCAGTGAGTGAGTAAGAACTGCGATGAACTCATATTCATAAGTTAGGCGGTAGCATGTGATTGGTCCGTTGCAAATGGTGTAGTCCGGACGCTGCGCCGGCGGGGGTTGCCGCAGGCACTTCTATGCATAGAGATATTACAGAAAGAGGCGACAAGCCATAGGCCGCTCTGTAAGCGGAACCGTTTGCTCAACTTCACTGAGAGAGAAAGAGACAGAATGCCAGAGGGTGGGGTAACTGCTCGAGACCTCTAATTCTCTTTTTCTCTCTACGCGCGGAAGTATTCCAAGCTGTGTTGTCGCCTCTATCTGTAATATCTCCATGCTTCTATGTTCAGTCGGAGACTTAATTTGTTTTCATTTTTCTTGGTGCGGAGAATCGATTTTTTGAGGTCTGCAGGCCCGAAACCCGTCGGTTTTTTTGTTGTTAACGATTCAATTGTTTTGATCGATATATCTTGTTGCCTGAAACATTTATATAATTTTTTATCAATAGAATTGATTGGGAATTCCATCAAGAAACATTTCTCATTTTTTATTTCGGAAAAATCTTTATAAGAACAAAAGTTACAGCCAAATTAGTGCAAAAATACTAGGAATACGTAATCTGTTCGCATTCAATGGATCATAATTTGGCTTGTACAAATGCCCCAGGGACAATTTTACAGCCCTCCGAAGTTGATATTTTTCCGAAAAATGACAGTGTCAATTGTTTATGGCCCTCCCGCTTAATGAATTCTGAACAATATCGGGAAAACAGTCATCTCATATTATTCCTTACCAAAAAACGAAACTTTTAAGCCAATGTAGCGTTTCCCAAGGTTTGTAGTTGCTGAATAATCGGCGTTTTTGTGGCGGCCAGTCGACTGAGGCTCCGCGGTCAGAGTCGCGGATGTCGTTCAGGCACTCGCGGGCTTAAGCTTGCCATTCAAATCATTTACAACAGTCAATAAACTTGAAGACATATTAAACAATCGCAAGCCTAATGTTTTAACAGACTTCAATAATTATTTATCGTTTACATATGAGCAAAAGAAATACAATAACTTATAAGCAGCCCAATCTATTAAACAATAACTATGTTAAGGTTCATCCAGAAGAGTTTGGATTTGAACTTCAAGATAATGCTTTCATGCCTCAAAAAATATCTTTTTTATATCTACCAATCGACGGATTGTTGCCTTGCTGCAATTGAACGGCTGGATTCCACAACAGCCTCTACGCTCGGGTTAGTAGATAATGGAGGGGATACCGCGATGCGCGAAGATTTTTCCGTGCTTAAGGAAAGATCTACGCACATCGCAGCATCCCCTCCCTTGCCTACTAGCCTGAGCGTAGAGGCTGTTATGAAATCCAGCTGTTTAATTACAGGAAACATATCGCAAAGCACTGTTTATGCAAAGCAAATAGATTACTTTGAATTTCCTTTATACTTGCAGTAAGACTCAAACTTGTGAAAATACATGCAATATGTGATTTACGAAAACAGATTTTGTACTTCAGGAGTTGTCAGTTTTGAATCATAAATAAAATGATTATACATGTTGATCAGGAATCATTTGAATAGCAAGCTAAGGCCCGCAGGTGCCTGAACGGCACCCGCACCATGCGCCTCAGTCGACTGGCCGCCACAAAAATGCCGATTATTCAGCAACTACTCACCTTGAGAATCGCTACATGGGCTTGAAAGTTGCTTTTTTTGTGAAGGAATATTATGAGATGGACATATTCTTCAGAATGAGCCATCAGAATTCTCAATAGCTTTTGACAATCCAAATCATGATCGATTGAATGCGAAAAGAGCACGTATTTACAATATTTTTGCACTTATTTGCCCGTGACTTTTGTTCTTTTCAAGATTTTTCCAGAAATAAAAATAGGAATTGTTTCTTGATGAAATTTTCAATCAATCCCATTTATCGAAAATTCCATAAATGTTGCAGGCAACAAGCTATATCGATATGAGCAATTAATTTGTCAATGACAAAAAAAAATGACGGGTTTCGGGCCTGGAGACCTCGAAAAATTGATTCTCCGAACCAAAAAACCTGAACATAAAACAAGTCTCCAACTGGTCATAGAAGTGCCTACGGCAACCCCCACCAGCGCCCGGACTAGTGGTGCTGCGCATATAAATGAAGACTGAGTGCTCGTGTAGTTCAATGTTCATAGGGTTTAGACCTTTACGATTTTGAGAGTATGGAGAAGATTAAGTTTACAACATTATCATTTAGTAAAAATGTGAAACTCATTCGATACGCGAGAAAGGAGTCAAATGGAAAAAGGACATTGCTGCTGATTGCGGGATTCCTGCCAACTCTCTGACTGCTACCATCAAGAACAAGGAGATGATTTTGTCTGCGGCTCAAAATTCTTGTTTCCAACCGGATCGGATAGGCATGAAACCATCTCATCTTTCATTGTTAGAAACATCGATGTTGGAATGGGTGACATCTGCTCGGAACCAGAAAATTACTCTATCTAGTCCTACAGTGCAAAAAACAAAGCTGAATTCTTTGCGACTCACTTAGGATACAAAGTCTTCAAAGCTAGCTCTAGGTGGTTGGAAAATTTAAAGAATAGTGAAGGAATCATTTATGAGACATTGAGTGACGAAGAGAGTCCTGTTTCGGAAGAAGGCTGCAAAAAGTTTCTCACCGAAATTTTTCCTAGCTTTTTGAAAGTGCATGTAATAGAAGATATCTTCAGTGCATATGAAACAGGTCTCTTTCAAAATGTTTCCCAGACAAAACTCTGACATTCGAGGGAGACACTTGTCACGGTGGTAAGAAAAGCAGATATCGTGTTACTGTCATAGTCTGTGCTCATATGTCTGCTAAAGAAAAACTAGATTTGCTGGTATTAGACAAATCTAAGAATCCACGATGTTTCAAGGGAGTCAAGTCTTTACCAGTGCTTTACGAGAGCAATACCAAATCTTGGATGACCAGCAAAGTTTATGAAGACTGGATTTATAAAATTGTTCACATGTTTCAAAGGGAAACTCGGTAAGTTCTTCTTCTAGTGGATAATTGGCTGGATCATCCGAAAGTCATGATTCAAACTTGGAAAGCCATCAAGGTGGTTCACTTACTACCAGATTTGACTGCCAAATTGCAACCGATGGATCAAGGAACTATTAAGAACCTTGAAGTTAATTACCGAAGGAGAACCGGCGGAGAATAAGGATATTGCTCAAGGCTTTGGATAAGTAATCGAGGGTGCCTGGTTTGAACTTACTGGATGCTATTTTCGACTTTAACAAAGCTTGCACGGAAAGGAAACTGGTGCGTCTGCGCGCTTTGCACTCAGTCGGTCTTCTGCTCTGATGCGCGGACGCCTGAATGTCCGTTTTCTCGGCGTGTGGCGCTTCTAGTCAACTCGTGTAGGATAGATGATCAGGCTATCCTGACGATGATAAGGTAGGTCCCTAGTCGCCCCGGTGGGCGAACTGGAAACCACCATTGACTCTGATTCTGAAAAGAATGTTTTCTTCGTAGTTATTTCTACTACCGGCGTTTCGCCCCGGATTCGCCTGTGAGGAACTTGTCAGTGTGGCTGACCACAAGCGAATCCTGCCGTAGACGCCTTGGGTGAATCCAATGCTCGGTCCCTCATCGGCTTGCTAGTTGGGTCGACTGCTGCTTGACTTGGGCGATCGGAGTACATTGGTGCTCTGCTATGCTGGTACTGGAGCCGCTGCAGGTTGGAGTGATTTTGACGCTGTGGTATTGCATACCCGATCCCTACAGTACTCTCCACCCCCCTGCCCCAAGCGGCGAAGGCAGGATATAGATGATGTATGGGACGAGACGGGTTTGCTTCAACGACGGAGGGATCATTCCTAGCTTGTATATTCAAATGGAGTGGAAGCCGAGTAGCACGTGACCCCGAAAACGTCTGTTGACGCGAAGGCTGTACCCACTGTGGAGGAAGGTTGGTCGCGTCATTAGACGAAGAAGAGCTTGTTCAAAGTGCTTGAGAAAGTCGCGGTTACCAATGTAGGATAGATGATCAGGCTATCCTGACGATGATAAGGTAGGTTTCTAGTCGCCCCAGCAGGTGAACTAGAAACCGCTGTTGACGCTGACTCTGAAAGAATGTTTTTAGTAGTTATTTCTACTGCCGGCGTTTCTTCCCGGATTTGCTTGTGAGGAACCCGGTCCCTACACTCGTTCATTCACGCACTCGAGTGATCGTCTGATAATCTGCCCAAGTCCGATCAAGACAACGGTTTAAAAATGGTCCGAGAGCTCGGCGGATTATCCGCCGGGAGATTTCAGCGCGCATTCAGACAACACTAGCGCCGCCTCGCTGCCCAAAACAAGCATCCAGGCGTGCATGCTTCAGAGCAGGGGACCGACTCAGTGCGGAGCGCGCAGACGTACCATTTCCCTTTCTGTGTGGAATAATGTCACTAGCAATAGGATTGTGGATCGCTTACAGGGGGCTGGCTTCCTGAAGGCTATTGTGGAATATATTGCAACACAAGAACAAGAGGAAACTTCATCGGATTCTGTAGAGTGTAATGATCTACAAACAATACTGGGATTCACAGAAGTAACTTTCGAAGACTTCATTGATGTGCACACTAATATCATTATTGCTAATAAGCCTACAGATAGTGAGAAATTGGATAATATGAAGGTACAAGAATCTCCAAAATCTGATGACGTGAATGATGCTGAGGATCAGGGTGTAACACCACTAACGAAATTGAGAGATGCTGAATTTTGTTTAGCAATTGCTCGCAAGTTTCTTTCTGAACAAAGTGATGTACCAAACACAATCTTTGCTTCTCTAGACATGGTTAAACTTCTGAGAGAGGAAAAGTTTCATCAAACAGAAGAAAATTACTGACTTCATGAATTGACCTACTATTTTCAAAATACCAAACGGCCTTTTTAGGGATACCGAATTATTTGTACATTCTGATACTTCGAATTTTTCGTTTTCTTTATACTAACTAGGTACGTGAGAGCAAAAAAGAATGGTCTCCGAAGTTCGGGTCAAAGTTGTCTAAGCTTGATGATTCTATGGAATGTAATTTAGAATTCTGAAAATATTTCATTTTCTTTCAGAACCTCAAAGTGGTTTCCGAATTGCTTTTAATATGTTCGACACAGACGGGAACGAGAGAGTTGATAAAACGGAATTTCTTGTGGTAAGTTCTACAAAATTAGTTAGATTTGAGAAAAAAAAACAATTTTTTCAACATCCATCTTTGATAGAACAGTTATCATACTTTTTTTATAATCTAATTGTATTTGATTTAATTACACTGCCTTCATATCAGGGAATTTTATATTCAGTTATAAAATGGCGGCAGAAAGGTATAAAATACTCTGAAGTATAACTTGAAAACTTGAAAAATTTAGGCTTGTAAGCAATGTGCAGTTCAAAGTTTGAATCGGAAATTTCTACTCTGTAGGTTTCAAAATACGAATTGATGATCAATTTCTTTCCCAACGGGACTACAATGTCAATTTCCCACCAAGTAGTTTGATTTCCTACTATAATGTTTTCATCTAAGTCAAAGAGACGCTTTTTCTACAATACAGTCGAATTTCTAACCCAGAAATATTATTTTTCAACAAAAAAGTTAATTTTCTACCGAACTTCGTCTTCTTCCTATTTTCGACTGTTTTGGTAAAAATGAATCTAGTTTCGTTGCGTATTCAATCATTTTTTGGAAATTGGTTTTTTTTGATCGAATCCAAATGTTCTCTATTTGAAATGGAAACTTATTTCAGTTGAAATATCTCTATTTTGTTGGAATATTTATTCCTAATTTTTTCAACTCCAACTCAACTTGCCCCCATCATCACTACGACTTCCTGTTGCCCCAACTTTCCCATACACCTCCCATCCTTTGTTTCTAATCTCGCTACATTCCACTAACAAATGCTACATTCCTCCCTTATTTCATCCCGTATCACCTTCTCTTTTGCCTAATTTTTTTTCTCTTCCGTTCCTTCCTTACCCCCTCCATTTATTGCGGAAGAAATATTTTGGCCAAACAATCCAGAGTGCTCTAACTTTAGCCTTTCCTTTCTCCATCTGCTGGTAAAATATCGAAAGTAATATCTCCATCTCCTTTTCTCCCACTGCATGCTGTCAAAATACAGCAAGCGATTCTTCTACCTCCTTTCCACCCACCGCCTTCTAGTAATATGCCACAAGCAAATATTCTTACTCTCTCCCACTCATTGCCTGCTTGTAAAATACAGAAAGCAGAACTCCCACCTCCTTTCCTCCTGCCGCCTGCTTAAAACTACAGCAAGCGGATCCCTCACGCCATTTCCTCACATTGCACTGCCTGCTGGTGAAATACCACAAGCGAAATCCCTACCTCTTTTCTCCCACCGCCTACTGGCAAAATACATTGAGCGTATTTCCTTCCTCCTTCCCACCCACCAACTGCTGGTAAAATACCGCGAGCGAAACTCCCACCTCCTTTCCTCCTAGCGCCTGCTGAAAACCTACAGCAAGCAAAACTCTCACGGTATTCCCTCACACCGCACTGCCTGCTGGTGAAATACCGCAACCGAGATTCCTACCCCCTTTCTTCCTCTGCCTGCTGGCAAAATACAACAAGCGAATCTTCTTCCTCCTTTCCACCGACCGCCTGCTGTTAAAATACAGCAAGCAGAACTCCTAACTCCTTCCCCCTTGGCGCCCGCAAAAAACTACAGCAAGCGGATCTCTCACGCCATCTCCTCACATTGCACTGCCTGCTGGTAAAATACCACAAGCGAAATCGCTACCTCTTTTCTCCCACCGCCTACTGGCAAAATACATAAAGCAAATCTTTTACCTCCTTCCCACCCATCACCTGCTGGTAAAATGCAGCAAGCGGAACTCTTACCTCCTTTCCTCCTGTCGCCTGCTGAAAAACTACAGCAAGCAGAACTCTCACGGTATTCCCTAATACCGCACTGCCTGCAAGTAGAATACCACAACCGAAATTCTTCCCCCCTTTCTCCTACTGCCTGCTGGTAAAATACAATTAAAGAATCTTCTTCCTCCTTCCCACCCACCGCCTGCTGGTAAAATACAGCAAGGGGAACTCCCATCGTCTTTCGGCAAAATACAGCAAGCGGATCTTTCACATCCTTTCCCTACAAACGTCTGCTCGTAAAACACAGCAAGTGAAACACCTACTACCTTACCTCCCACCGTCTACTGGCTAAATGCAGCAATCGGATCTTCTACCTCCTTCCTACCCATCACCTGCTGGTAAAATACCGCGAGCGGAACTCCCACCTCCGTTCCTCTCGCCGCCTATCGGCAAAATATAGTTAGAGTATTTTGCATATCCTCTTTCTCTCACCTTCTGCTGGTAAAAAACAGCAATTGGAACACCCACTACCTTTCCTCCCACCACCTATTGGCAAACTACAGAAAATGTATCTCCCACCTCATTTCCTCACACCGCACCGCCTGCTAGTAAACTATAGCAATCAAAACTTTCACTGACTTTACAACTTTTATTTCAAGTAGTCCAGCTAAAAGTTTCAAAGAGTATAAATTTCTGAATAGGCACATTGCTTTTCCTTAGAACCTTCCTGTCGTCAAACTTTTCATTATTTCTCTGCATGAATATTCACAGATTCGACGACTCTTTGGTGGAAGCCTGAAGGAGCGAGAACTTGACGATCTTACAAAACGTGCAGTAAGTTTATACCCGTCCATCGAACAACCGAATAGCTACAATTCTCCACTAACAATTTTATGACCGTCTTAGAATTCTTCCTCCTTGAACTTTTCCTTACCTCGAATACTATTGTCTGGAAAAATAAATGTGAACCTTGTGCTGTATACTTCTCACACTTCTTGTTTCTACTAACTGCTCGTAATTTTCTTCCGATGGGTGTCCAGCTAGAAGCAGATTCCAAATTTATAAATTTTACCTAGCTTTTCGAATTCTATCTAATTTGAACTGTTCAATCGCGATATCTCTCTTGTACATGATTGCATTCTCAAATTATAACATCTTGATGTTTTGAATCTAGATTCGAAATATTCAGGTTCGAACTGTATTCAATGAAATTACGATTCCAATCGTTTCTGCTGGTCACCTTGCTGTGTTCAGTGACAATGATTAGCTTTTACGCTTTGCTTCTTCTCTTGTCTTTTCTTCGAAGCTCCAGTTTAGAAATCTCGAAACCGTAATATGAGGCCCTGTACCAGTGACGGCAAGTAACTAGTTCCTTTTGACTAGTAACTGTTACAAGTCACGTATTTGTGGTAACAAAATTACTACTGTGCATCAGTAACGTTACATTCAAAATCTAGATCACGAGTCTCTTATTGACAATCGATCAATTTTATTGCCCAATATAAGAAAATTGAAACCTTCGTCCACCACAAAAATCAAAATTTCCGAAAATCAATAGAAAAGAGACGTGTGCATTCTTTCCAATCCGTTTCGTTTGACCGGGCATCGAGTTCGGGTCGTGCGATATTTGACGAACGCTTGATCGAATCGTTTTTTTTTTGTAACCGATCGGCTACGCAACGAATTTGAAAAAATGTGACACGCGACACAGAAAAGATCAGATCAGTTCGAAACAACATGGTCCGATCTTGACCACGTCGAATGGCGTTCTTTTCGAAAGTTGACACATGGCTAATCGGTTCAAACTTATACGAGGTGTGGCTATTGAATAACGAGACTGATGCTGCAAATCATTCTATTCTCTCATCATAAATTTCTATATATTATCACCTTCAATATACACCTCTCCTATATCCCTACAACTCTCCATGCGAATCTTCCATTGTTCAAAACAGTGTTGGAAGTCTTCTTCTGTCAGCTTCTTCAGGACGCTGCGGCTATAAAAATTTGTTTACAGAAACGGCATTCGAAAGAGAAGGCTCCAGACTAAATAACTGTGGGTCGCTGATGCTTGACTCATGCTGACTTCTCATGTAGCAGCGCCAGTCTCAGTGATGGTCGATGCGTGACGCTCAAGCAGCTGATGTCCGCGAGTTTGCTGTTTACGGAATCTACAGAAGCATGTATTCGTTGTTAGCTTTCGCCACCCTTTGCGCGATGCTATACATATTTTCCCAGGAGTGGGTAATTCAGCTCGTGCCTAGGGCCTATTTTGAGTATACCACTGTCTGACAGCTAGCAACTGCCATTTCGAAAGTATCAAGCGACATGCAACAAGTGTTGTCCTCCCGTATAAATTCAATCCAGCCCCTTTAAAACATGAAGTTTCCGCAGAACATTGCAGAGGCATGTCCTCTTGCAATGGGAAACAGTCCGCGTCAGGTGCGGGCGACCTTCCGGAAGCTCATTTTCCAAGCGAAGGTGATCTCTTAAAAGACATTGCAGGAGGCGCGAACGCCCTCATGTTTTTAAAGAATAAAAATTCACCCGACGTAGTAGGTTTCAGACAATTTGTGTCGAAAAAACAGGCTGAAAAGCGAAAACATGCCAACAGGCAAGGTTCCGCAAACTTCTCCACTTCCTCTAACGCAATTGTGGATGCAGCGTATATTGAAACCTTTTCTAGTACCGAAATCGATAAAGATTCATAAATCTCAGATATGGGTACTTACGATTCCAACGTCATGATTCCTGAGATTCAACTTTCGTCACATTCCTCTGTCGATAACTATGTTTACTTGAGACAATCTAATCTGAAAAGATTTAACGAAAACAACGCGGTATCGTCGCCGGCAATTTAGGAGACTACTTCGTACGCGCAAACTACCAAGGTTCAACAAAAACTAACTCTAAAATATAACCTACAAGAGAAAGGTAAATGCCCAATTTCCGTCCAACGTGACCCTAATCCCGTAGCTTTCAGGAAAAATCTTACCCCTGATACAACCAGTCAAACCCTACAAAAATACTTCTCAGGACTAATTAGCAACGTCCAAAGTAGCGACTTTGGCAAAATATTAGAGTCATCACTAAACCTCCCAACGGAGTTAACCATATCCTCGAAGAAATCCTCAAAAAAATCAGTGGTTCTCGGCTCTTTAACAGGTATATAAAAGTGATCAGAGCTTTCCGTCTCAATAGTGAGGCGATGGACCTAGAAACCCAACAAACAAAATCTCTTTTCTGCAATACTATTGTGGTCAAATTTGAAGGTACTGCTCTCCTCGGAAGAACTTCCCTGTTAGCCCCATTCCCAGACGATCCTTATACACATGTACTAGTTTTGTACATGAAATGCAATATATTTGCCTACATTGCCAAACACTGTAGGTTAAGTGCGCTCTGCGAAATCTGCAGCTCTGCAAAAACTAACTCAGATTCAGCTTCCCAACCCAATCTCAGTGGCGCAACAAAATGCTTGAATTGTGATAAAAACCATCTCCCGGCGTACGAGAAATGTCTAGCTTATTCATCCCATCAAGTATTCCGCGATTTCGCTACGTTATACAAGCTCTATATATACGATTAGAAGAAAGCTAAATTATGCTCCATGGATACTAAAGTGGATTATAAAGTCCTGACTGTGACCCTATTTACTCATGATGGCTCAGCTCAATAGATTAAGAATTGTCCGATGGAATCCTCAAGGTGCTTTGGATAAACAAGGTGATCTATCAAGTATACATGTTGATTTTGATATCTTCTTTTATCTAAAACCTTTTTTAAGCCATACGCAAAACAAAGCTTTAATAAATCGAGATCCATTTATTCCTCGTCTTTTCAACAAATGAAAAACACTTATAATCTCACTAGAAATTTTTTTGAGTAAACTGCTCATTTTTTCTTCATGGTTTCTGGTAGTTTCTGGATGGTTACTGGTAGTCAGGATGGTCTATGTCTCCTCCATTAGAAGCAGTTTGGAATATAGATCTTATGTTTCTAACATCGTGTCCCATAAATACTTTGGAAAAATTGAGAAGATTCGTAAGGAAGCGCTAGGACTAGATGACGGTTACAGAGGTGGCATCCCTATTAGCGTCATGATAGCAGGATGCTGTGAACCCTATTTCAAAATAATATTTCGCCTTCTGGTCAAAAAATACATCATAAGAACCTTTTCCGACCTCAATCACCCGCTCTCAGACATGTAACTAGCACTATCTGAACGCGTTAGAATCAACGAAATTTTGGAGACTTAGTGGAAAGTCAGTTCCAGGACTGCATATATTTCTATACGGACGCACAGTAGTTCAAAATTCCAAAAAGCTGGCCAAAAATCAGAATTTCGATATTTCACTTCGTTCCAGTACCCATATAAGGTTTTTGGTGTCGCTGATTTCGGAAATGAAGTCAAAAATCAAAAATGGCGGACCCAGAATGGCGGACTTTTTTCAAAAATTTCTCATGCATTTTCTTGAAAAGGAGTATCAAGGGGTTTTTGGGGTATTTGATTTCGAAAATGAAGTCAAGAATCTGAAATCCAAGATGGCGGACCCAAAATGGCAGACATTCTCCTATAATTTTCCATACATTTACTTGAAAATGAGCATTAAGGAATTTTCGGGGTCGCTTTTTCCGAAAATAAAGTCAAAAATACAAAATGGCGGATATTTTCTCAAATTTGCGGACCTGAAATAGCGAACATTTTTTCTAAAAAACGACTTCTTAAAGGCAAATATCCGCCGTTTTGAATTCTGGATTTTCGACTCTATTATCGAAATCAGCGACCCCAAAAACCCCTTAATACTCATTTTCAAGTGAATGCATAACAAATTTGAGAAAAATGTCCGCCGCTTTAGGTGCACCATTTTGAATTTTGGATTTCATTTTCAGAATCACTGCCCCCAAAAACCATATATGGGTACTCGAACGAAGTGAAATATCGATATTCTGATTTTTGGCCAGCTTTTTTGGATTTTGAACCACTGTGCACCCTGGTGAACACTCCCACGCGGTGGTAGGAAAAGCGCATTCATTTCTACGCGGGTATCCCGGGGCAACTTTTTTTAAAGGATTCAAAAATTTGATAAATTTTGAAAATCAAAACGGGAAACACCGGCGCGCGCACTTGCACACAAAAAAAAGACTCACTAAGTATATTCCTGAATTTCATGGAAAAAAAAATGTTGAAGGGCACATTTTACTCTCAATATCATAAAGATACTTGTTCGAAATACAAATGCGGAAGCAAGCAACGATTATACGTACCCTCAGGATATCCTCCATGTCATATCGTCTATTTCTGGCACGAGCTCACAGAATAACAGCGTTTTTCGTCGAACCCTCGAAACTTCAGAAACACACTGAAGCGCGTGAATCCCGTGAAGAGTTAAGTTCAACTGCTCGCCACAAGGACAGTTTTGAATATAGTGACTTATGCTTTTACAAAATAATGCTTCAATGCCCCCAACACAAGTATAAGTGAACATTCTTTTCATCTGTTAACTTCGAATTTTAAGGTTTCGGCCAGCTTTTCGGGATCTTAAACCACTGTAGGACGGTTCAAAATCAATACCTGCATCATAACTGATTGCGCCCTGGTTTGCCCAGACACTTAACTAACTTAGATTAGATCACTAGATTAGATCATTAGAATTTGGTTTCTGATATAAGTAATTTTCTCGGTTACACTGAGTTTACTGCAAACCGTTTTGGCTAAGTCCCCTGGTTCAATAAACTCCAACTTGGCGTTTATTATTATAAATCATGGAGCAGTCTCAGATAAACTAAAGTACCGGGTCTTCCTAGTTTGGATCCCTCGACACACGGGTATTCCAGGAAATGAAGCGGCGGATGTGGCGAGTAAGTGAGCAGCTAAAGTCGCATCCCTTCTCTATGCTATAAATACAGTGGAAACCCCTGGTTCCCAGCATTCGATGCCCCAGGGGCCTAGACCTATAGAGTGGATAGTCTATATATGCCGCCAAAGATGAATGCACTTCAATGTGACCTCGGCCGCCTGATGCAGGGGGAACCTTTCTGATCAGAACGGCAATCCTATTGTTTGAATTTTGCTGTCGAATTAAAAGCAGAATAAGAAGAAAGCCAGGCTGAGTGGGAGGCGATGCACTCGAGTTGCGGCCTTTGGTCAAAAACGACAGGGGGCATCTCGCGAATTTCCGCTCCCTGGCTCTCCGGAGTTTGTCGAAGGGGTGGTGAAATCGAGCTCGAAATGCAACGATCTAGCCCAAGACCGCAACTCGGAAGATGCCTGCTACTTATTTTCACCGTAGACCACAACTCGAGTGTAGCCAGTTGGACGGTCCAAAGCACCTTGGAAACCATAAATGCGCCAGTCTCGTTATTTAATAGCCACATCACACAGTTCAACTGTTTAGCTTAAAAAAAAACTGTTGGGCAGAAATCGACGGTTTTCGGGTCGGACATTTGTCTGTTTCTGTTGAACATTCTTCTTCTTGGTGTGAAAATTCTTTCATTTTCATTAAAAGTTCGACTATTTGTTCCATATCCAACATTTGGTTGCAAGTTCATCATTTCGGGTTGAAAATCCTTTACATCCACAGAAAGTTAAGAAATTGTCTTGAATCAACTTTTTGTTGAAAATTCGTATTCCAGAAAAGAATTTGCGGATGAACTTCCGAAAAGGTGATACGCCCGATTTCCGTCAAACTGCGTATTCCTATGTATTTTGATGCGCTGATTTCGAATATGCTAGTAAAAATTGGCGCAAATTTGATTTTCGTACGAGAAATTATGAAAAAACTATAAATATAATGATTTTTGAGTTTATCTCAGCTAGCATGCAAAATTGAAGAAAATTTCTTTAATAAAAGTTGTAGATCTCATCAAAATACGATTCTTTTGTGCTTTACATTTTTCTTCTACGGGTGATAGTTTCCGAGAATTATAGTGATAATCTAGAATTAGGAAAGCACATTACTCGCAGTGAGTTATTTATTCATTACAATACTCCTTCTTACCTCAACCTGTTTAATTCCCATTATATCTGTGACCAGTAAGAGTGTTGCTTTCCCGACCCCCACGGGAGCTGGGAATGGGGTAGGGGTTATACTAACATTACTTCTGGAGCCAATCACAGGGGTGCCTTCCCGCCCCCAAGGGACCTGGAAAAGGGGTAGGCGTTTGACCAACATTATTTCCGTGACCAGTAAGAGGGTTGCCTTCTCGCCCCCACCCCCCCTCACGGGAGCCAGGAATGGGGTAGGGGTTTCACCAACACTGTTCCTGTAGCCAATCACAGGCGTGCCTTCTTGACCCTGTGGGACCTGAAAAGGGGTAGGCGTTTGACCAACACTATTTCTGTGACCAGTGAGAGGGTTGCTCCCTACCCATCCACGAAACCTGGGAAAGGGGTAGGGGTTTGATCAACATTACTTCTGGAGCCAATCACTGGCGTGCCTTCCCGCCCCGCCCCCACGGGACCTGGAAAAGGGGTAGGCGGTTGACCAGCATCATTCCTGTAACCAACAAGAGGGTTGCCTTTTCGCCCCCTACAAGAGCTGGGAATGGGCTAATGGTTTGACCAACATTACTTCTAGAGCCAATCACTGGCGCCCCCCCCCCCCCTTACGGGACCTCGAAAAGTGGTAGGCGTTTGACCAACAATATTTCTATGACCAGTAAAAGGGGTGCCTTTGCAACCCCAATGGGAAATAATGTTGGTCAAACACCTACCCCCTTTCCAGATCTTGCAGGGGGCGGGAAGGCACCCTTGTGACTGGCTACAGAATATTGCCAGTATTGACTTAGGTGAACGCAAAAAGCCATGATTTTATGGGTTTTCTTTACAAAAATAGATTATCACTGATTTTATCAGAAACTATCACCTGTAGAAGAAAGATGTATGAAACAAGAAGATGTATTTCGATAAGATCTTCATTTTTTAATTGAAACTTTTTTTTTTGTAATTTTGAATATTAGCTGAGATAAACTCAAAAAACTACAATTCCTATGGTTTTTGCAGGTTATCACCATAAAAATCAAATTTGCCCCAATTTCGACTATCATATTCATAATCAGGGCCTCAAACTACATAAGTAACCGGAGTGCGAAGGAAATTGGGCATTACACCTCTGTTTCATGGGAAATACAGTTTTATAAATATTTTATCTATTTCTTTTTTTCCTATTTATTTTCTTGGAAATTGGTTTTTTTCCCCAAGATTCGATCATTCCGTTGGATATTTATTAATTTTGTTAAGAATTGTCTATAATTCTTAATAGTTGATATTCAATTTTATGTTGTTGAGAATTCTAGTTTTGATAGTTCAACCTCTTTGTTGAAATTTCCTATTTTCAATCATGATTTGTCAATTTAGCTAAACATTCTTCTTTTTGGCTGATAATTCATCAATTTCGTTGAAAATCCGTTCGAATCAGCCACGATAATTGTGTAACAATTGATGAAGTGACAGACTGTCACATCTTCTCTTAAACTGGTGCTAAAAAAAATGCGGTTCTTTTCTAAACTATTAGACTTCTTATCAACTTCTCACGTAGTGTGGTAATAATCAATGCGAGTTAACAAACATGCCTATTTGAACAATTTATTATTGTTCAGGACCATTTTCTCTTAGATAATTGCTAGAAAGTTGTGGTTTTTTCTGAAGTGTTTAACTCTGCTCTACCTTTATAGTTTTGAACAAATAATAAATAAACATTAGAGAGAATCATGTTCCAAATAGTATTGTATTGTTTGAAGTAAATTATTTTTGTTCTTTTCCCAATGTTTAAAAAAATTAGATAAAACAAAAAAGCGGAATTCATTCAGTGAAATTTGAATTTCAAATTTTCTACTAAAATTATAGATCTCTAACGCAAATATTGAATTTTTAAGAAAGTAGTTTAACTTTCAACCAAAGAGTCGAATTTTCGAACTAAAAATATAGATTTTCAATCAAAAACATAATAGTTAATATTTCAAAAAAAAAATTTTTTATTTTAAATAAAAAACAATCTAATATACCCAACAATTATATCAATTGAATCTAATTCAATCTAATTGAATTTCATTCAAATTCCATTCAGTGCAAAGTTTAACATTTCAGAAAAACCCAAAACTTCCCAGCACTTATCTGAGAGAAAATGGTTATAAACGATAATAAATTTTTTTAATAAGCATGTTTGATAACCAGCATCAATTATTACCTCACTAAGTGAAAAGTTGACAAAAAATTTTAGAGTTTAGAAAGAACAGCAACCTTTCAGCACTAATCTGAGAGAAGAAAGGCATAAACATTAACAGTTTGTTTAAAAGATTATTATTGTTCATTCAAATTTGATATTTACTCACTTAAATTTAAAAATTCCAGAAAAAAATATTTTTCAATATAAAAATATCTTTTTAACATGAACTAATTATTACTTTTTTCTAATTGAAAAGTAATAGAAAGTTGAAAAATTTCAGGAAAAACCCGCAACTATGTAGTATCATTCTAGAAGAAGATAGCTATAAACATTCACAATTTATTTAAACAATTATTTTTGCTAAATTGAATCGAATAATTACCCTCTTCAAGTAAGAAGTGGACAAAAAGTTGTAAATTTAAGAATAAAACCGCAACTTTGTAGCATTATTCTGAGAGAATATTGTTATGAATAATAACTGATTGTTCCATCAATTATTTTCGTTAACTTTAATTGATTATTACCTCGCTCCAACTGAAACGTTGAAAATAAGTGGAAAAATTCATTTTAAAAAACCTTGAGTTTCTAACCCGTTTCGGAGAGAAAGTTGCTCAAAACAATCATTAAATTGATTGAACAATTCGAATAAACATCTTATTATCAGTATAAAATAGTATTTCATGTATTTGAAATAATCTGCGTTAAAAAAACCGCAAAAAAAATCGTAATTAGTGCGGCACCTCTAAATATATTTTTTTTTTCAAGACAAGAAAAAATGCATTCATTTTTTTGTGGATTCAAACGAATTTCCAAGCGTTTTGCATAAAAATTCGAACAAAATTTTTTTGACCACCCTACTGTAATATTCCCGTAATAAATTTGCTTCTGAAATTTTCATTTCTCATATCAAATTATTCATTTCTATCTGTAACAATAAAAATGTTCTCAAGCAAGATAAATCTAATAGGGAAAAAATCTAAGAGTTTATAACACTGGTCTGAATAAACATATAGTAGACTGTCCAAGCTTAATTATCGGTGACAGAAATAGATTAACTAAAGCGGATATTAATCAGTTATTTCACCGACACTGTTAACAAGCTCATCACTGTATAATATACATTCACATAGATATTTCATATATTATAACATTGGATGTCTTCATTCTATTTGCAATTAGTGAAGCCAACAAGTTTATGAGCAATCAAAGAGGCAATTTCTTGATTATTCATACCTTGGGGATTGCTAGACTTTGTTCATTAATTAAAATCGTATTTGAAAAAAAATAAAGATAATAACATAAAAAGTAACGATGGTAGCGAAACTGAGAAACTAGTTCGTATAGAAAGCGATGGCAAAGTTACGTCAACATATTCGACTTCTTTTACTCTTTTGCTATATATAACATGGATAATAAATTTTACTTTATATTCTATTAAAATCGGAGGGAAAAATTATATTTAATGTCTTGCTTGTAGAGATTGAAAATGATGGTGACTAGTAATTACTGATTGCGTAGTTGATAATAACTTTTTCACATGAAATAATATAAATTTTATAATATATATAGTTGCAGAGATATTCACTACATACAAGAGTTTCATTATTGTCTTAATAATAATCATTACTTTTTTTATTGAATTTGTAATGTCTCGAAATAAAATATAATTACTTCAGGAGCAGATTTCTCAATTTTCTCTTTCTTTCATTAGATATCGATCAAAACCAGTAAAGTGGCGTCTAAGATACAAAATTGAACCAATTGATAGAATGATTTTTTTAAACAAGTTGTATGAACAAAATAAGAAGTTACTGTTTCTGTAACTCGGGATATTTTTTCTTATCAAATCTACTTTGTATGTCACCATTAGGGGCCTTCCAAAAAATACGTAGGCGATCTCAGGGGGGGGGGGGGGGGGGTTTTACGAAAGGATTTACGTAGCCTCTTTTAAAACCTAATTTAAAAATTTATTTAAAAATGGACTTTAATACATTTTGTTTTATTGTAGAAAA